>JAJJWN010000263.1:0-91897 GCA_021655885.1 Fusarium abutilonis
GTTATAGCAGATCCCTATATAAATTAGGTAGTATAACTCTATTAGGGTTTACAGGGGTATCCCCCCGACTTTCTTGGCAGGTAAGAACTTTTGAGCCCAACCTCTGTACACTGTTATCATAACTCACTTACCAAATGTCTCGTCCTCCATGTTCCAGCATGCGTAAATCTTTTGCATCAGCTCATGACCCTCTCCCCCAGTTTATTTCGCTTACCTTCAGCAGTGTTGATATGCACGTTGCCAGCCCCTGGTATGTACACATCAATCTGCGAACATCCGATCAGTGCACTTACAATATCTACTCATGATACTCATGAGCCTGGTATAACTCCCTCGTAGAAAACCGACGTCACCGTGCTGCATCTCACGCTCCGAGGCATTCTTACGTTATTCATCTTGCTCATGCTTAATTCTCACCCGGGTCATGTGCTCATCAACATCTCCACCCGACCGTTGTTGGCTCACGGTCGCGACACGTCGAAACTGTCGATGCTTTCCTTGTCGAAATGCTTGCTATTCACAAACTTCCTACGTTTACGGTAAAGTACAAGCTAGTCCTGACCATAGCTATGCGGGTGTTGCCGACCACAGTTGAACGTCCCATCGGTGATCAACTTAATGTCCAAAATCATGTCTATTCTTAGCTGCTCTCCACCTCCAATCAAACTGTGCATCTTCCTTTCACGCAAGCTTGATGCTCCAGTCCTCCCCAATTTTCGCTCCAACTCGGCCCACAACCGCGAAGGCTGCTCGGTTTCCCTTGGCCGCATGATATTGCACCTTGGCCGTCCATGTTCGTCCCTCAGACTCGACCTGCACCTCCTTCTGGTTCCAGATCTTGGGTGCGCCAACAATGATGATCTTGTCGACATGCACACTTTCCATGGCCTTGAGCCACTCACCAGCCTTGACCGACTTGGTATCCCGACCCTTGGCTTCAAGAGAAGTCAGCGTGTTTCCGCTGAGTGTGAACTTGCGGTGAATGTATTGGCCCTGCTCGTAATCGAACGAGTCACCGTCATCAGCATAAAGCTCGCCCTCTGCAGAACCAGTCTTAGAAGACGACACGACAAGCGTGTAGTCATCAAATCGCATCAGGGCACTTGATCGTCGAGGAATATCTCGTCGAGGAGTGATGTGTCCGCCTCGCATCAGAACCGGTACCTTCTCGAGCGGCGCATCCACTGTTAGATACTTGCCCTTGCTTGTCTTCTGAATATCGTAGGTAAAGTAGTCATAGTAGACTTCGTCATCAGGGATCCAGATGTTGGTCGACTCCTGACCCTGCTCCGTGATTGGCTTCACCAAAAGACCAGTTGAGCCGACAAAGAACTGATCATCAAGGGTAAAACCAGCCTCCTCAGAGGGATGCGTCCAAAACATGGGGCGGATAATGGGGCTCCCATCTTGGTTGGCATTGAAGAACGCAGTGTACCAGGCAGGCAGCAGTGAGTATCGCAGCCGAATTGCAGCAGTTGAAATTTGGGTATAAGGTTCTCCCAAGAGGAAAGGCTCACGACGTCGGGCGTCAATGTGTGCATGAGCTCGGAAGAAGGGGTACCAAATACCAGTCTGATACCAGCGGGTAAGTAGGTCTTTCTCAGGGTTACCGAAGAAGCCTCCAACATCAGCTCCAGCAAAGGGGAAACCAGACACGCCCTGGTTCAAGGTCATGGGGATAGATGCTTTCAGATGTCCCCAGTCGGCCTGGTTGTCACCAGTCCACATGGCGCCAAGCTTTTGCGATCCGGAGTAGAAGGCTCGTGTCAGGATGAAGGGGCGTCGAAGCTCTCCCTTCTCGCGTGTAAGCAAAGCCTGGAATGTCGCATTCTGGAAGGTCAAGCCATTCAGGTTGTGAACATCACGGTGCTCCCATCCGCCGTGGTGGATGTTGTCCTTGGGCATAGTCACTTCAGGTCCATTAAAGACTGAAGGCTCGCTCATGTCATTCCACATCCAGGTGTTGCCCATAGTTCCCTTGAACCTGTCAAACTTGAGCATAGTCTTCCACCAGTCGATTGCCTTGGGGTTGAAACAGTCGATCCAGTTGGATGCTCCAGGCCAGCACCATCCTTCGTAAAGCTTGTGTTCCTTGTCATGAACACCAAGGTCCTGGGCAACCAGTTCAGAAGATGCAACATAGTTGTCCGTCTTCTTGATATGGGGGTCGAGAAGAACAACCAGCTGTCGGCCATGGGAGTCAAGATGCTCACCCATATCGAGCGGGTCAGGGAACGAATGAGGCTCCCAGGTAAAGTACTTTCGGTCGTCGGTGTACTCGAGGTCCAGCCAAATGACGTCGTATGGGATCTTGTGCTTATCCATGTTGCGATCAACGTTCCTGACATCGTCGCTGGAAATGTAGTTCCATCGGCATTGGTGGTAGGCAATGGCGAATTCTTGTGGCATAGCAGTGTAGCCTGTCAACTCTCCATAGTTCTTGGTAAGGTCAGCGGGAGTAGGACCGAGGAATACAAAGACATCCAGAAGACCAGACTCAGAGATCCAGTGAGTGTGTGTACTAGTCTTTCCGCCGGCACCAAGGCTCAGAGGATTCGCCTGGCTCTTCCCCTTGGTGATATCAACCCAGGTTTCAGCAACGTTGAACCAGAAGACACCGACAGAAGAACCTTTGCGGTGAGCCTGCATAAAAGGAATAGAACCGTAGAGGGTCATTGGGCTATCGAGGATATACTCGAAAACGTCGGCATTATACATGCGGTAGGGCTCGTCCCAGTTGCCCTCTCCGCCACGGGTCTGCTTCAAAGCCAGTGGACCGGTGTGTTCAGGGATTCCAAACACGTTTTCGTATCCATGAAACGTGATATCCAGAGCCACACTTTCGGGTCCACGAGGCTTGGTGTCGGTGTTTCCACCGAAAGATTCGTCCCACCATGTGCTCTCATCCTCAGAGGCTTCCTCGCCTTCCTTGTTCTCGATCTTGGGTCTCCAATGCTCCATGTTGAGCCAACCACGGTCGTTAAACTTGACATGCGAGTTGCCGTCGCGCCGAAAGTCGATCTCGAAAGGTGAAAACTTGATAATAGCTTCCTGCTTGGAGTCGGGACCGTACTTGATGTTGACTTGGGTCTTGTCCTGAAAAGCGAGTTGTGCCTCCTTGTCAAGGTCCAGGCCGCCGGTAAGAACCCAATCATCGGCCTCGTTGTATCGTTCCTTACGGACAGGGCTATTGTCTCGCAAGATTACATCCTTGTTTCGTCGCTTCTCTTCGTCCATCGTGACACGAGCGGTACCAGATTTGAGGAATGAGAGTGTAAGGGGTAGACGAACGGTATCGCCATTGGCATTGATGGTCTTGACGACCGTAGCCTGAAGCTTTCCATTCTCAAAAGATGCTGAGTCGGCCGAAATCTCGTATGGTGACTTCCAGTTGGAGCCTTCTGTGGCGGCATTGTCGGCAAAGGCGCGGTTTCGCTTACAGAAACCAGATTGGTTGCATTTCTTGAAGTCCTTTTCTTTGACGGCAACTAGTGGAATTGTAAGCTAAGGAGAGTGCCGGAGGGTAGCATGTGTGTTCAGAAACTTACCAGCCGGCTGGAGCAGGCAGATTAGAGTGCCTAGCAGCAACAACAGCGCCGTCCAGCGAAAGGACGACGCCATGTTTGTCCTCATGATGGTTCAGACGGTCAACGTGTAGATCTGAATAAAGGGGCAAGCAACAAATGGAAAGTGATTATGTATAAATCGATCAAGTATTAACACAACATGTAGTCTCCTCAGCCTGTATCCTCCCCAGAGACTCGTAGCAGACGAAGGTAACTGTTGTTATGGTTTATGCTGGGATAACCTCAGCGTTGATGATGTCGAGGTCAAGCTGTCCCTTTGACCTTAGCTCTCCCTCTAAACTCCAAACCTAACGTGGACTAGCGTGAGACGCAGGGGAGTGGTGACTAAAATGGCGGGGCATGCTTCGGTAGAGGACTAGACCTGGCCTTCAGTTCTTGCATTTTACTGTTTTTCCTCCCATTGACTTTGAGCACTGTACGTTGCTGATCTGAAGATCTGAAGGTCGCTTTCTCCCTGCAACTGCCAATTGTGAGATATGCATAGTAAGTAATGATTCTATATTTTAAAGTTCGCTTTTTCCCAGCAAGCTCTGTGTAAGCTGAACTCTTATTCTAACAGCACCTAACTCAACTAGGTACCTATCTATAAACCATTCTACCTCTGTGAACTTAAGTCCAGTCTTTTTCATGAACTCCTATTTCACAAGTGTCAACAACGACAACAGATTATAGGTCACGTGTCCGTGTGAACTACTGAACCTCGCACTAAAGACCCCTCAACGCCAGCTCATCATGGCTGAGGAGCCCCGCCAACGAAGACGGAGAACAGCGGAAAATCTGACCCCGCCAATTTTTGCTCTGCTCTTCGCCTTTCTCGCCCTTTATATCCTCTTTTCACCGCCTTCTTCTAGCCTTTCCCCTCCAGCTCCAGATCTCTCCTCTACCTCCTACTCTGCTCCTACATCTCAAGTCATTCCAGATAAGAACAACGTCAAAATGTCTTCTTCCGAGCAAACGTGAGCTACCCCACCACCGGCCTACTACCGGTGCTCCTCCCTATCGATATTCGTACTGACATTGTCGTAGCTTCATCGCTATCAAGCCCGATGGTGTCCAGGTAAACAAACCTTGACGACGATACAATTGACGTGCGGAACAAGAGCTGACAGCTCCTACAGCGTGGCCTCGTTGGTCCCATCATCTCCCGCTTCGAGAACCGAGGGTAAGCTACCTTTACACACATCTTGCCTGTTACAGAGACTAACGTATCGTCACAGCTTCAAGCTTGCTGCCATCAAGCTTGTCAGCCCCGGCAAGGAGCACCTCGAGAAGCACTGTTCGTCACCAATCGTTCCCCCGAAACCTCGATTGACTCTAATACCTTTGCAGATGCCGATCTCGCTGGCAAGCCCTTCTTCCCTGGTCTGATTGAGTACATGTCCTCCGGCCCCATCTGCGCCATGGTCTGGGAGGGCCGTGACGCCGTCAAGACTGGCCGTGCCATTCTCGGTGCCACCAACCCCCTTGCCTCTTCCCCTGGCACAATCCGTGGCGACTACGCCATCGACGTCGGCCGCAACGTCTGCCACGGTTCCGACTCCGTCGAGAACGCCCAGAAGGAGATTGCTCTCTGGTTCAAGGAGGGTGAGGTCCTCTCCTGGAAGTCTGCCCAGTTCAACTGGGTCTACGAGAAGGCGTAAATTTTGTCCACGATATGACGCCCTGAATGATGGAATGGAAAAAGCACGTATATGTGGGATGACTTCATCTCTGTGGGTATAAAAAATCAAGACAAGAAAATCTTCTCAAATTTTCGATGCTGTGTTGTGATGTTGTAAAAACTTCCCAGACCTGACCATATCCTATCATGGCTTCTATGAACTTGGATGGCATATTGACATAAATGACTAAGGCTTGCGTGTGAATATTCTTTTGGTCCTAACGAGTGCTCCAGCAAACCACGGTGTAGCCCAAACGCTCCCGATAATTCGGACAGGCAATAAAGCTTTGGTGATCGCGTATGCTAGAGCAACTTCCACGACGACTTTGTATCGTGCATCCCCACTATGCCAGCGTTCAACCGCGTCCTCAGATTTGGAGTCACGATGTGTTGTAGCTGCACTTGACTGGGGTGCCTCGTCCTCATTCTGCCCAAATCCAAACCAGCGTTTGCGTCTGAAATACCTCTCACATCGACCAACTCCCTCCTCGACATAGCTCCCAAAGTGGCCTGTCACGTAATCTACAGGTACGTAATTGGTATAATGAAACAGCCCAAATAGTCCCAGCAGAGGCACAATGGCGGTGATCTCATGAAGAATCAGAAATGAGACGATATGTGAAACTGGAGCATTGCGCAAGCCGTTGGTATACTTTTGTAAGCGGAGAGGAAGTTTGGATGTGATACGGTCGATGCGGAAGGTTCGTGTTGACTCAGGGCGAGTGTGTGAAGCATTCGTGCGCATCGACGCGCGAACGCGGAGGGTTGGGCGCCAATTGAAAGCTAAGAAGTTGCGACGCATCTTAAGAGTGATAAATCGTGCTTCAAGTTGAGTTTTGCAGCTTCTGAGTTGTGAAGTTGAGTAAATGGAGAGGCCAATGGTGGTGTTCTAGAGTGGAGCAGGACAGTCTTGTTCCTCCCAAAGTTTAGGGTAGCCAGCTTGCGAAATACTTGACATTTTTAGCATCTGGATATCTTAGTGAAGTTGGGATGTTGGTTCTTTCATTTCTATTGATTACTTTAATCCGGAATTTTAGTGTTTTTATTCTTTCAGATTTGCTGGTTTTTTTTTTCTTATTGCGTCTTGTGTGTTCGTAACCCAATCTCATGAGGCACCTCTGAGCAAACGGCATTTGAACATAATCCAAATAACAATGTAAAATCAATTGACCTGTTTTATATATGGAAGTACCATTATTGCATACCAAATCTGCTATAACTGACCCAATGCTTTTCTAAGGACTTGTTCTGTGCGGACAATCTCTCGGCTGGTTTCACAGACGTAAAAAATCGAGGATTGAAGGAAGTAGAGATGAACAGCTTCCCAGCATGAAGGCATAGGAGGGCTTCTGGCACAGTTGTATTCCTCAAGATCTCAATAGGTAACCGTTAATTAATCTCAAATACTGCTGTGCCCCCGCTGCTTCGGACAACGTGCAATTCAAGCACGTATCTAGGTACCTACCTAGTTATTTCAACAAATGCAATTGGATGAAGCCACCCCAAGTCGCTCGTTCCACTTTGCAAGCACCTGCCTCGAGTTCTTAACTTCACCCCTTTCTCGGTGTTGATTACCTTACATCACCAATACCCCAACTATTTCAAGTTGGCACGTGGATTATTACTGGATTACATCACATTCTAGCTTGCAGGTGTCCTAAGAACACTAGAGTTCACTTACACACATAGAAGCAACGTGAGAATAAGATAGGTATATAAGGCCTGGCCGGACATCCTATGGTACTAACCAAAGTTATTTCCTGGTAATTTAGGCAGGTAGGTATTGTTGGAACCTCTGCAACACCACTGTAACTATAGCGTAAAGTCATCGTGTGCTTCGTCATCACCTGCCCAATTCCACGATAACTTCACTTAGCTTCCTTCCTCGTCGGTTACCTCACACCACTCGAGCCCCAACGGTTTCAAATTGACATGAGGGTGACGGCTTGGCGATGGCTCATGTCGATTCTAGGCAAGTACTATGGTCAGCTGCGTTCGCCCCCTCTCTGTTCCTGCCCTTTCAGTCGACTATCTCTCATATGATTTACAGAGCCAGCTCTTTCCTAAGGTTCTTAATGACCTCAACAAATTGTCTCCCTGGATCTAACTAACCTTTTCTTTTCCCTCTCTCATCTCTTCTCTCATCACTTCAAATCTCTTCATCTCATTCCACTGTCAAGCCTCCATCAACTTCGAAGTTTCCACATCACACTCTTTCAAGCTCAAAAACTCAACACAATGGTTTCCTTCAAGCTTGCAGCTGTGGCCATCGGCGCCCTCCTGACGGCTACACAAACCCAGGCCCAGCTTCACCCTAACGAAGACCTCGTCCTTGCGGACTGTGGCATTGGTGACAACAAGGCTCATCCCAAGTGGTCGACCTCTCGCCAGGTAAACTGGTACCAGGACCTCCAATGGCCTTCTGATCCCTCCAAGTACCCGGCTGCACCTGACATGGCTGTTGAGATCCCTTACAATGATGGGAAATACCCTTGGACCCCTCAGGGAGTTACTGTTACGATGCCTGACCGTCTTGTGTGGACAGCCTACATCAAGGACAGCACTCCGGATGGTTTCAGAGCCGGATCTGCTGTCAACAGCAAGGAAAACGACTACGAACTGAGCTGCTATGCGTACCGTGGCCGCCCTGTCAGTGCAGCCCTCAATAAGACTGTCAACCCTGATGCTGTTTGCTGGACCGCCTTCATCTGCAACCGCGAGGAGAAGGCTCCTACTCGCCCTGAATCCCCTACATCTTCTCTGCAAACATCCCCTGCCCCTCCTGCTGCCACCTTTGTCTCACAGCCACCTGCAACTCCTACTACCACTCCTCCTAGTGACGAGCCAGCCCCTCCGGTTGACCCAAATGCTGGAAAATTGTTTGTGTCTGCCTCCGTGAGCCCTCGTTTCCTCAACTGGCCCAATACCTGGCAATCCTTCATCGGGAAGTTTTCCTGGGATCGAGACGCCGGCAAGTGCATCGCTGAGCCTATTAAGGGAGACGGGTACACCATCAACGTTGACTGTGCTGGGATTCAGATCGATTCCGACTCCCACTTGACTCTCATCATGATCAAGGCTCTCCACGATCTTGGCATGAACAGCACTTTCTTCAATCAGAACCCAACCATTCCAGGGAAGCGCAACTCGACAGCAGATCATTGGGTAGTCATGCCAGAGGCCTTCAGCCTTCAGGCTGTCGATGTCTCGCACCAGACTGTCATTGGCTATCTCAGTTATAATACCACCTACGACAACTTCCTCAGTGGCCCATGTTCGGCCTGCGAGACCAAGCGATTCAACAAGCAATTCTTTGAGCCCATCCTGGCGGCCGTCAAGGGGACCTATCCTCTTTACAACAGCTACAACGTCCAGGCTCAGTGCGATCCATGGATGGCATGCGTGTAAGGAGTTGAGTATTGGGTGTTAAGTGTGTTATCTTTATTGGGCTTATGGTGTTATATGATTTATTGTGAACAAAAGTGGTGATGAGATTTGGGCTTAATGTGGTATGAATTCCTTTGCTTCTCTGTATGTATTTAGATGACTTCATAACAAGTTATAATCAAAGGGATCGTTACGCACAAAAGACTGTTCAAACCAAACAAATGTCCCTCCAGGAAAACTGCCCAGCTACATGCTCTCCGAACATGGCACCATGGACATAGGTGTCGCCTACTAGCTGGAAGTAACTGTCTGAAGAAGGTCTGGTTCTTCTTAAAATCAAAGGGGTAGGGCAGCCAGCGATAATCATGACCTTATCGCCGACTTTGGCTTGAAGAGGAACCAGACATAGATAGCCCCTGACAGTCCTGGCGAAGCGTCTGTTTGCCACAAGAGTCATACGCAACAATGCCTCAAAAGGTGCGGCAGCTTTTCCCCAGGAGGCAAACATAGCTTGATTCTCTGGCTCAGTCATGACTGGCACGGTAGGGTCGCTTCGCAAACCGGACTTGAACAGGAGTGGGATCATGTCGCTCGTTTTGGGTAGAGTGTTGGTAGAGTCTCGAGTATTGGCGAGGGTCCACAGGGGTTCTAGATCCTCGAACTGGTCGATTATGAATGGATTAGCTAGCCGGTTCGCACTCAAGCCGCAAATGGTGATCATGATCATCCATGCTGAGAACGCAGCGGCGAGACGTGATGGTGCAGGACGCTGGGTCATGTCGCTATCCATGATGAGAGTACGCCAAAAGGCCTCCACAATGGGTTGGTTAGTGGGCGTGTACGTTGTACCGCAGTGGAGGAGTATCTTGAAGATATTGTTGAAGCGGCCGTTGTATATCTCATTCCAGGGCTCACCAAGTTCCTCGATTGTACCAAGATGAGGACTAATAGCCTTGACGTGGAGCTCGTGGAGGGTTTTGTCGATTGCGAAATCCGCCTTTGCACCCGCAGAGGCATCAAACGGCCTGAGATTAGTGTAGTTCGGACCTAGAACGGGCCCGAGAGTTGTGTCGAAATAGGGGATCCAGGATGCTAGGTCTGATGATACGGAGCGGCTGGCAAAGCCTGCGAGGGAGAGGAGATGGAGAGATTGTGTCTCTTCGAGAAGGCTGATACCAAGTTCTGTGAGAACAACTTTGTCGCTGGACTTGTAATCGACTTTGAGACTGAGGCGGGGTCGTCCTTGGGTGCGCTCCATGTAGTTGGCTATGCCCAGCAGAGAGTAGATACGATCTCTGCGGACAGTCGCTTTGAAGCCATGACTAGTTAATAAGAGTTCAAGCAGCAACCTCTTGGGCTGCCCTGTATGTATACCAACAGAGTAGTCGGTGCTGCTCAGAATGGCTTGATACCGACTATTCTTGCCCAAGCTCCATTGACGAGTGATATGAAGACCTGAGGCGTGGACTAGGGCTTGGACGAGGGGAATGGATTGTAGACCAGTTCCAACAGCGAATAGACCTAGAAGAGCACCGGACATGTTGGTGAGTCCGGCTGCATCGCCGATTACATCCCAGGGGACCTCATGATGGCCGATGAGAACGGTTGCGTTGCGCGAGAGGGCGACTTCTTGAAGCATCCAGACTCGACCAAACCACGCTCTGGTGTAGATATCTTCTAGAATAGTCCAGTCTTCTGCTGCAAGAGGCGGTAGACCGTTTTTTCTGAGTAGGTCTGGATTATCAGCGATGAAAACGTCGCCATACGATTGTGCTCGTCCCCATTCTATAATCTTTGCCTCTGCACCTTTTGCAATCTCCCGCGCAATCTCTACAGCCCGAGCCGTTTTGTCTGTAGCCAGTCCGAGCCATATGGCTGTTTCAACAGCGCCGTTGTAGATATAGTCCATGATAGCGACCTGCGAAGATTGCTCAGCTGTGTTTTTCTGGTTGATGCAGATGCCATCGACCCAAAGGTACTGTCCTGGTCTTGAGACGCATAGTTGTGAGAGAGCGCCGTAGAGGTTTGGTAGGACTGGAAAGGGTTTTCCATTGAGGAGTATTATGTTTCGCGCATCAGAGGAGTAAGAAGATGTGTCACTTGGTGGACCCCAAGTGTAGGATAGGGCGATGTATGGGGGACATTGGTTGAGGTCGAATGTTTGTAGTGTGAGACTGGGAGAGAATTTAGGGCGTGAATCTGGGATGCGGATGAGGCGGATGTGCTTGTTTCCAATCTCCTCGCTATAGTTGAAGCCAAAGAGATATTGAGAGGCTCTAAAGACGTATTCTGAGAGTTTGTTTTGAATTGACCGTGAGATGGCTGTGAGGATGCGAATGCAATGAGCGTTGGCGATGAGGGCAATGAAGGCGACACCAGCCACCAGATAAGCCGGTGAATCTGGTTGTGTTTGAAACAGCAATCTCTTGATGTCCATGTGTTCGAGTTATCATGTTGAGCAAGATTTTTGATGTGCTTAAATTTGGTCTTGGAGAGGAACGAGATGTTCGGCGTTCTCCTCAGCCGCACTTGATGGTAGGGGTCTTATTTCCAGTATGCAGATACTCAACCTCAATGTGCAAATGACCAGGGCCAAGGTCAAAAATTATGCGAGACCTTTCTCTGCCTAATGTAATGAATTTAAGTAAGAAGAATGTAGCAGATATGCTTCACGTTAATATAATAGATTAATATCTTTATACTTCTTTACTAAAAGTATAAAGCCATATCGAAAAGGGCTACATATAGGCAGGTCTTATTAAGAGTTAGACATATAAGCAAAAAGTAAGAAAACCCTCAGAGATGATCTATTAACGTATTTGCAGTACATACAGATCAACCGCTGTTGTAGTGTGTATATTCTCTTACCTCTATATCTGAAGAGGTTTCTGTGTATGTGACCAAGAAAGCTAGTCGTTTGGCAGGGTCACTCTCTATCAAAATGGTTGCATAGAAATTTTGATGCCAAGTATCAGGATAACTCAACTCAATCCAGACAGCTACAGTGTTGTCCTTCAAAACAAGGTTGTAATTGAACCTCATAGGACATCGGGCAATCCACATCAGACGCTGGTTGTAGGGCATGTTAGTGGGTAAGTTGAAATGATCGGGTCGGTGGTGATAGTTGTCTCTCTCATGTAGCCAGTTTGTGACGCGGTGATGATTTGTCCGCTTGCTATTTCGTTGCTCGAATCGCATCGAGAAGCTCACAACTTATGGGTTTGTCCTGAAGCCACTTGATCCTTGACCTCACAAGAGGAACGAGTTCGGATACGAACTTTGTGGTTCCGCCATAATGTCGAATAGCATCACGGTAAAAAGGCCTGAGGGCTAGGGAAAAGAGTCAATCCTTTCGATCTCTCGGATTAGTGTATGGCATGATGTTGCTAGCTAATCTGTGTCTATCACTGCAGCGTTTAATACCGAAATACTCCACTGGACAAGGCCCCAGTAACATGGGGCGATGGCCATGTCTAACATGCCAACTGTATCTCTATATCTATTCATCCATCCCATCCGAGTAATAGTCAAACTGTTTCGGTACTTGTACCTCTTTCCCTCCAGGCGCATCTGCATCTACATCGTCTTTCTTCAAGCTCGACACACTCTGTATCGCCGTTTGCTGCGCTTGTTGCGGCAGTATATGCCCCCTCAGCATCTTGGTCATCTCCCTCGCCCACTCCCACGGCCGCTCCTTGCCTCCAGGCAAACTATTGAAATACTCCCACCCCATCACTCCTCCAAACGAACCATACCGCCCTCTTAGCGTCGTAAGCACCATATTGAGCGGATTCATCGGCACATAACCGCTGCCGTTCTCAGGATTGGTGATGAGTCCAATAACAATCTTCTCCGGGGGCCAGCCTTTGCGGATCATGAGGTCGTACATAATGGGGTTGCTGCAGTCTCCCCAGCCACAATAGAATTGTGTGTTGTACCAGGCAATGTCCTTGCCACGCATCACCTCAAGAGCCTCGTAGTCGAAACCACTGAGGTTCTTTCTGAAGTCGAGGAGGGACATGGCAACAGGGGCTAGGGTGATGATGAATGCTGGACCAAAGTCGCTGCGGAGACGGTCTATCAACCGAACGATTCCACCTAGGGACATTTCCTCTTCGACATCGAGATCTAATCCGTCTAGACCGCGCTCTCGGATCATGTTTCTCACAGGGCCGTAGAATCGATCAAAGGTTTCTTGGTCGGCGTCAAGGCGCGCATAACTACCTTTGCAAGCACCACCTAGCATACCCATGACTTTGACACCTGAGGCCTGTAGAACACGAAGCTCTGCCCACATCGTTTGGAATATCGGATGAGAAGGATGGTAATCGTTGAGAGTGATCTTCTCGGGGTCATCGTTTATGTGAATGGCGGCGACAATGACGTGGGTGATGGCGATTCCAGGTTGTGTGATGAGTGGAAGAGGGGAGATGAGGTTTCCGGAAGAGTCATGATGAGTCTGGTAGTATGTGATTAGACGTGGGAGAGGGTTGGCAGAGGGAGGAAGAGGAGGCATTGTATCTGTTGAAAGTGTTGAAGATGGTGAATGAGCTGAATACGTGGTGACTGAGCTCAGGTGGAGTATTACACGTTAACGTTCTGTTGTAGCTACAGTAGCTTATTAGGCTGTAGCGGGTATGCAGCCACTAAATATTGACAGCTACAACATTCCAGAGGTATGGAAGTAGTGATCCCTGCTCTGTTATTGACCTGACGTCTCAACACTACAGTAACGAGTATCTCTCCCATCATATTAAAAGTCCACAGCTCGAGTATGATCCTTTTCCAAATCCCTCACCCTCACTTTCTTGCCCACACATCGTCCAGGATGCCAAATAGCAAAGAGAAGCACCGCCAAAGCCACAGGAGCGAATTCCAGACAGGCAAAGTAAATCTCATTCGAATAGAGATGACCTCCAAGACCCTCAGCAGTCTCCGCCAGACGGAAAATCGTTCGTAGGTAGATCATGATGGTAGCCACAGCAAACGCAGCGCAAAACGTCATGAGCTTTCTGCCGCGTGCGTGAATCTCTCTTCGGCCACGGAAGAGGAACGTAGCTGTAAGAACGACAAAGACACTCATGGCAAAGACCTGATACGCAAGTCCCCCAAGGAGAATGTTGTTGGCGTCAGTAGGATCATCGCGATTGGACTGCCTCACACCGATGAGAGCAGCACCCGTGATCTGAACAACCGTGGCAATAACATCAGATGTGATAAAGAACCAGAGGATAAACTTTGGCGGGAGAAACGAATAACGACGTCCAAGACGAGGAATCAGCGCCGAGAGGATCGTGTACACGCCCGCTGCGAGGAACACAGGCGCTGTAACGATGAAGAAGTAGTTGAGAATAAAGTACAGCAGATGATACGGGTTCTTCTTTGCTGAGAGTGAACGAGCAACGTAGCCGACAATCTCAAAGAGAAGACCGACGGGGAACGTTATAAAGTACCAGCTGCGGAAGCGAATTGTCTGAATGAGATGGACGACCATGAATAGGGCGAACCATGCTGCGGCGAAGACGGCGAGAGAAAAGGCGGGTGTGTATCCGTAGATGATTACAGGCGTATCCCATTCACCATTGGGATTGGGAAAGTTTGGGTCAACATAGCCATCAATAGGCCGCTCTATTAATCAAGTCATCAGTAAAGTTGTATGTTTAAGCAGTGGTAAGAATTAAAAATAAAATGAAAAACATACGGCCTTGTCCATTGTCGCTCATGATGAAGGTGAAATTCAAAGCTAATACTTGATGATCACATATGCAACGCTCTCGAGGTTACTTACATCTCTACTTTAAATCCTTCATTGGACCCTTTAAAGCAGGGAAATGTCAAAAGTCGCAGTTAAGCTTCTTTAGACCATGGGGAGAGCTACGGTCGTTAACGGTTCAACTACCAAACGTCAAAACCCACTTGGTTCCAAGTCATGAATCATCACCTTGTAGCTGAACCCCTAGAATGGAAAAGACAACCAATCTCAATAGAGTAAAATTTCCGAAAACATGTGATTTTCGTTTTATCCAACGCTTGTCCCTGACGATTTGGTTACCGTTTTGGGTCAGGGCTGAAGGTTGACAGGTCTTGGATAGCGTCATTTTCTGAGAGCGTTTAGAAGGGTCGAGAGCAGATTTGTCAGTTTTGGTAAAGTCATCGCTGTGCCTGAGTGGATGGGGAAATTGTTGTATTGCTTTGACCTCCTTTTCAACAGTTCTTTACTATTACACTGTGTCATTGATGTAGGATTTGACAACTGAAGAGATTTTGGGGACATGCCGAAAACTTGGAAGACGAATCATATTCACTATTTGAGACACCAGCCTCCAAGTTCAATTGCCTAGCAAATCCACATCGCATTCGTCTCTATCAATGGAATCTATCTTGTACCCATAACTCGCCCAAAACGCCATGAAGTCACATGCCCTCCCTATCCAGCAGATCATCTCACGCCTTCACCATATCCTCACCCATGACCTTCTCAACAATACTCCTCCGAATCTTTTGCAACTCTGTCCTGGCCTCCTCCATCTCCTCTTCTTTCCGTCTCAGTTCCTTATTCAAGAAGTATTTTCTCTCCTTTGCCTGACCTAGACTGTTGTTCAGAGCAGCGGTGCAGCGCGCCACCTCCTGGCGACCACCAGTGATATCAACCTTTCCCCATACATCGCCCAGATTAGACGTGACCTCCATAGTCCGCGGGTTAGCCTCAGCGGGCAGCACAATCACATCGGAGCCTAGTTGCACCAGTTGGTCGACGGTGATCTTGCTCTGTTGGACGAGCTCTCGGCCCTGGTTCAGAGCTCGAAGCTGGCTCATGTCTCCTGCTTGCAAAGCCCTGTCTACCTGTTGAAGACTGGCCGTCATTGTTGCTGATGCTTGTTCTAGCAGATCCAGTGCCTTTTGGTGAAGTTCTAGTGCTGTCTTTGTAGAAACATAGGCCGACAACGCGTCGTCGCTCTGTTGCTCCTTTGCATCCTCATCAGGGAAATCCGGCGTCGGGCCTGAGAAGATGTCGTCGTAGATATCGTCGAGCTGTTTCTGGAGGTCGAGGTAGCCTTGCATGTGCTGATCCAGTTCACGCTTTGTCGCAAGCTCTTGGTCGAGTTTGGCCTTGATGGTCGAGTTGTGTTCTGACGCGTGGTGCGCTTGTTGAAGAGTATTGAGATAGTTTCGTTCCTCTCTTTCGGCCTGGCCTGTATATGAATTTTCCTTTCCGCTGGCCTTGTAGAGAAATTTCATAACATGACCATCGCGGTATTTCTTATGTGACTCAAGGTCAACTAAGCGCTTGCGATCTAACCCCTCGAGTTCCCGGTTGGAGTCTGCTAGTTGCGACTCAAGATCCGAAACAATCTTTTGTTGCAAAGATACATCAGAGCGAATATGTTTAGTCTGTTCTAATAGACTTAATAGCTCTGCTGTCCTTGGAAAGGAAGCTCTGATTTCGGCTTTGATGTCCGGCATTTGGCTTTGTGAGTAGTGGTAGTTGTGGTTGTTGTTGTTGTTGCTGTTGTTGTTGTTGAATGAGGCTGAATTATATTCCACCACTGAGGCCATGGTAAAGCTGGAGTAAACAAACAAAATTGCTCAGGTCTTTCAGGCTATTAACCACTCTTGCAAGGCTGTTCAGGTGCAGCACTCATCAGATGATGCTTGGGGAAAATCAGATGATCAACTAAACAGCGCCTGTAGCTAACTAAGTGATAGGCGCAGAGCTGAATGATGGTCTCACTTGATAAAGACTCAGAGAGATGTAGAATTGTCGTATTTTATACAAGAACTTGATACTAATGTGAATGATTTAAAAGATACAAAAGTAGCGAATAGACAAGTATAAGAACCTTCATTAACCGCGCAGAAACTGACCTGCCTGAATCATGCCCAACCTTTCAACTGAATCGCATGGCCGAAGGAATCACTTTCACAGGCAAAAAAACTCTAATAAAATTGGAGAAACATCGTCACTTTTCCCCTGAAAGGCAAGGAAAGAAAGGAACCACAAGTGATCGACAGTGAATTTCCAGGGTTGTTTGAGTTGTTGGTGTTGGAGGGGGCGAGGGGCAAAAGGTTCCGTATTTTGCCGGCCC
This sequence comes from Fusarium abutilonis, assembly GCA_021655885.1. NCBI lineage: Eukaryota > Fungi > Ascomycota > Sordariomycetes > Hypocreales > Nectriaceae > Fusarium > Fusarium abutilonis. The sequence goes on from JAJJWN010000263.1 coordinate 16,722, forward strand.
TTTGCCGCGTTTTGCGATTAGACCTCGCAGGGAAGCTCCATCTCCAACTACCTCATTACGGGCCATGTAAAACTAGATCCTCATCGTCAATCCTCCGCAAATGGCTTCTCCGAGGGCCCGTCTCCCTCATGCAGGGAGTCTCGGGGCCTTGATACGGACGTCGAAGCCTCACGGTGCTTCAATATGTCCGTTTTGCTCTGTTAGCTCGGCTGCGAGATCCCGTCCACGAACCCGTCGAGATGCACTCGCAAAACGTTTCAGTTCGACTTCTACAGACCCGAAGAACCCACGTGCCGAGCTTGAACAGCACCTTCTCGATATTCAGACAATCGCGCCATCTTTAATCAACCTTTCAAGGCTTCAATTGGCCCTCCAGGGTCTGCGACAAACGCCTGGACAGGAAGCTGTGAGGGTAGCAATTCTTGGACTGTCCAATGCTGGGGAAACTGCGAAAAACATCTTGAGAGTGCTCATGATGGATCCTCTACAAGATGAGCAGGAATGGGAGCGTCAATTGAAGGACCATGACCCGAAGAAACCTCTCATTGTTCGAATCCGGTCTACGGCAGAGCAACGAAGCACTCTTACCATCACTACGACGAGCCTTCTTAGTGAGATCAATGTGTCTTCCGCTGAATGGAACAACCTCAATCTTGAACTTCTCTTCATGGAGACGCATCTTCCGGAATTTGCTAGGGATGAGCAAACCCAGGCTATCGAGGTGGAAGAGGCCGTCCTTGTTCCCAAGGTCGGCATTCCATCAGCCGGAGACCGAGTAACACCGGTAACCACACCCGTACACAAGGCCCTTCTTGTCGGGGATGGCTTCAAGGGAGCTCTCAATGTAGCGGCGGTACCAGTCCCTGAGGGAGAGGAAGCTGTGCTGAAAGTGATCAATTCAAGAGGCGTTGACCTGAAGAAGCTCGAGGCACCTTTTGAGACGGTTAACATTTCTGTTGCCGAGAAGAGTGTGTCTCTTTTCCGCGAGAGTTCTCGAAACGCCATAGAGTACGAGCGTCTCTGGTACAACAGCAATTTTCCTGCCTTGACTACATGGCTCAAGTCAGGAATCAGCTCTTCTGATGATATCACAAAGCCTGCGGTTCGTGGGCTTATTGCTTCGTTATTGAATAATGTCTTGGCAAGATGCCAGCAGGAAACTCGTCGCGAAATTAAGCAGGTCTACAAGGCGACTCCTACCGGCCAAGAGCCGGTCTTCTCCCCCATTTTGATTCGAGCTCTAGGCTCATGGTCACAAAATGCGCATGCGGAGCTACAGGGCGAGCTTGATCTTGCCTTTACGGGTCGACGATGGCGCAAGTTGGGGTGGTGGCAACTGTTCTGGAGAGTTGATGACGTTGCTATGCTCACAAATGAGATGTTGAACCAACGATTCCTCCCAACAGCAGAGCAAGAACTCGTCTATTTAGCGGGCCAAATCGCGGCGGCTGCAAAGACCGATCAGCAATACCCTCAACCACTATCCGTAAACGATAACTATGGCGCAGAGCCTGAGTTGAAGCGACTTGGGTCAGGAGAGCTGGAGCCTTTAGTCCCAGTAAACACTCGTCCAGCACTACCTAAGTGGCCTGGCCACATCACATTTACTCGAAGATACCTCCAAAACGAGACTGTCCCTGCGCTGCAAGCTCTGGCTCAGCGTCTGGTCATGCAGTCTCTGGGGACTTCGGGGCTCACAACATCACTCGCTGCTCTGCTTTACATCTCATCCTTTTCCTCAACCATCTACGAAGCCGGTGCTGTAGCAGCGTTAGGTGTAATGTGGAGTTTCAGCAGGCTGCAGAAGAAGTGGGATGCAGCGCGAACATTTTGGGAGGGTGAAGTTCGTGAAGAGGGCCGCAAGGCTGTTCGAGGTGTCGAGGAGAGCGTTGCGGATGTCCTTGGCGGCGAGAAACAACAAGAGAAGCCAGTTGTTATAGATGAAGAGGGTGACAAGCTCAAACAAGTTCGGGAGCTGGTAGCCAAAGCTCAAGAAGCTCTTAAACAGATGAGATAGGAGGAAACCTGTATATTAGAACCAAGTCAAAAGCACCTGGGATGATAGATGGTGACGAGATACCAGGCGTAACAGACGCCTTCTTTTTTTTGTAGTCTATTCAATCTCGAAACCACCCTCTACTGCGAGGTCTCACATCTCGCTAAACCGTCCCTAGCCTCATCCTCCATGCCCTCCTACGTATAGACTGGTATATCACACCTAAGTCTGTTGATGCGCACCACCCATGGTAATTTTGACCAAGAAAAACGCGAAACCCAATCCAAAGCCTGAACGCCAAACACATTATCTTTGCCGGTGGATTTCTACCGTCCTCGACCGCCTGCGCGCGCGCGGCTGACTGTTGCGCGACCTCGAGCGAGACCGACACCACGGCCGCGAACGTTGCGGCTACGGAACATAGGCGCGTTACGGAGCATGTCGGGGACGATGAAGAAGCGCACGTGGGAGCCACGGATGTAGACCTGGTCGAGATGTGAAACGCGGCCGTCGCGGGCGGTGACGGTGATGTCCTTGAGTTGGACGTTCATGTTATCCTCAGCTGGAGGGTGTTAGCAAGTTTATCCTACTCTAACAAGAACAAGAGGGAAAGAGAAGGTGAGAGCGTACCATCAAGGAGCTTGCCGCGGTAGGTCTGGCCAGAGGTGATTTCGAGGGTGACGATGTGGCCCTGGTAGAAGATATCAGCTTCATTGCTGGGTAAAAGTACACGTATAGAGGATACAAACCTGCGCCTCGTTCAGGAGCTTGATAGGAATGCCAATTGTGGAAGTCATGATTGCGGCTGGGGGTGGTTTATCGTGTTGTCGCGTGTAGATGAGGCCGAGGCTGAGCTAGAGCTTGCTATATTGTGAAAATTGGCGAGGCTTTGGTGGTGAGGGACGAATGGGTAGAGGTGGAGAAGAGTTGATCCGAACCGGCAAAAGGGTATGCTAGCACTGTGTATCATGGTAAAAAGTGCCGAGAAGACACAGTGCATGGTTTTCGCATCATTGAATCTGGTGATATCTTGTAGAGCCCCAATCCAAGGAGTTTCTTAATTAACAGTATTATTTGATAACGAGAATACTTCAAACTGGATTAATTACTGATAAAAAAACGCACCCCACACAACACTACAGTGCATCTAACCATTTGCTCACTTTCGCCTTGTTACTGACCTGCTTCCTCTTATCAACCTCCAATTTCTTCCCATGCTTCTTCTTGTCCTTCTGCTTCTTTGATGTCGTCGATGATCGCTTCAGTGAGCTAGGATTCAATATTACCACCACTGTTTCCGGCTTTCCTCCCTCAGTTTGTAGGGCGCCGCTCATCAGCATCTCGCTCTTAGCAGATTCGTCTGAAACGACAAGCTGGTCATTCTCTTGGGCGTGTGCTGCCTGTGAAGAAGCAGCCATATTAGTGGCTGTCGGTGTCGTGATGGTAGAGCATGTTGATAAGTCTGGTGTCTGGCTCGATGAGCCGGCACTGGTCACATCGTTGACGCCCATGAACTCATAGTGAATATAACCGCCTCGAAAATTGGGAACAATCGAGTTTCTTCCTGTAGGCGATATTGCTGAGATATCCTCATATGTAATGTAACGAGCTCGATAATAGCACGACCCTGAATTATGGAGGGTCCATTCGGACCATGGAGATTGAGAGCCTCCAGGCAAGGGTCGAACTGGCTTCGATGCAGCGTCTGTATGTTGCGCCTCTTGCATGAGTTGTCTGGTCTCCTTGGCCATGCTGATACATGTGTTGGTCTCGACAAGTTGCTCGAGCAACTTGTAAGAAACTCAGACTTGCGTATTTGGGCCCTTGAGTCAAATATAACCCGGGTGATCCCTTCAAGTAAAGGACATTTGCATCAGGCTGCAGTAAGTGATGTTCACATACCGTCTCAACATCTTCACCCGACAGCCTCACTTCTCGCTTGGTGCCGAAAGAAAACCCGCATGCAGCAAATATACACAAGGTAACCTTTTGTGTCTCCGGGAACCCGTGGGTCGTAAAGGCATGATCACCATGCTCCTGATTGGATGTAAGGTGAGTCTATAATTCAATAGTTGGCCGAGATTTGAGGCGACAGGTTTGTGAAAGCCATGAGCATTAAACAGGTGTCACTGCATCTGCCAATTGAATAGTTGTGCTTTGACTAGAGCTGCGAGGTACCTGATTTGGCAGAGTGAGCATGGCCTCAGCCATCTAGATGCCTTGTCAGCTGCCTGTCGCGTGCAGCGGGATTCCACAGACGACATCTGAGGACTCTTCGCGAATGAGAGGTTTGTGATTGAGAGAATGAAAGTCATGATGCTGGTAGTAAGAGAAATCACAATGCTGAATGGAAAACGTAGAACCACCCAATTGGCGGTTTAATACGGCGCATATCGACTTGGCGGACTGGATAAGGTGGTTGAAATCACAATCCGCTCAGAAGCGAATCAGATTATTATTGTGTCTCTGAGACGTCTTCAGCTGCTCCCTCTTTCTGGGTATCATTTTCCTTCTGTTTCTTCCTGGTCGCCAGCTTCTCTCTTGTCTGTTGCTTACGAGCTTGTCTATTGAGGCTCCCAATCACTCCGCCCTCCTTTCCGCATGGCCACTTCTCCCAAGCCGCCGCTTCATCCTCTTCAGTCCACTCTCGAGGCAGGACAGCAAAGGTGAGATATGATGTGTGAGTTTTGAGGTCTGTCTCGGGCCTATGGTAGAGATTTCCGTTCATCCATGGCTTCCCGTCATCCTCAACACCCTGTCCATTGGTGTTGGGCTTGGGGGAGCTTGATGTTGGCGTATCGAGATCCATTGCTGAAGAGTCACCTTCAGCATCTGCTGACTTGAATTTCCCCTTATGGAATTCCTTGGTCTTGCGGTTGATTTCCTTGAGTCTTTGCATTGCTTCCTTCACATCTGCTGGTGTCTGAACGTTACCCCTTTCAGCTGGAAGATTCGCCCCGACTCGCTCGCGGATAGTGTTAATGCGCCGGGCCGAAATCTCCACCATATCAATATCTGTCCAGCCTAAGAGCCGGAGCTCTTCGATCGTTCGCGTGACCTGCTCTATACAAGGAGAGAATGTACAGATGTAAACACTCTTCTTGGGGTCCAAAGGCGATACCCATTCGGACGTTTCGGTGCCCTCACTTCCGTCCTTTGCCTTTTCGGGTCTCTGTCGCGCGAGGTGGTGAAGGGCTTCCCATGGGGCTGGTAAATCAAGAAAGACTGAGCTAGCGCGAGGAGATTTGCCATCTACGAGAAACCCTTCTCCGTAGACATCTCGATGTGTCATTTGCACGACTCCTTCCAACTTATGCTCATGAATCTCCTCCTGCATCTTGTTGAATCGCGGTTCGTGATACTCATAGCTGAAGACCTTTCCTCTCACATCGTCCTCATCCTTCGGGTAGCCATTGTATACCGCACGAGCAGAGGCATGTGTAAAGCTACCACTGCCAGCGCCCGCTTCTATAATTCGAGTACCAGGAACCGCTCGTATCCTCTGTAAGATGTAACTGTAGTCGGGCGTATACACGACTTGGGTTCGATGGGGGAGACTGCTCGTCCACAGTTCGGGAGTCGGCCGAAGGATATGGATAAAGCCGCTCGCGGCAGCGACCGCTTTCTTTGCAGGCTTGGACGTCACATCCTCGTCTGGACCAGTCGTTGTTGGCGTGTCATCGTCTGTTGCTTCGCGACGGCGCTTTCGTCCTCTTGAGCCAGTGTCCACAGCCGATGCGCGCACCTGAGATCCCCAGGGTATATTGAGAAGGGTCGAGTGAGGAAACGACCCAAAGCGTGTGTTTAGCGTTGCGCCTTCAAGGTAACCATCAACTGCGCCAGTTGACTGCTCAAGGGTGATGGGTTGAAGACTGTCGCGCGAAAGCAGAACAATTGCCAAATCACCGGTGGAAGTAGTACCTCCTGGTTCCAAGAAGGGCGATGGTTGAGCCATTGATGCGATTGCACGCCTGAGCGTGTCTATTAAAATCGAGTTGATGTTGGTAGAGACTGAATTTCTACGAGGCAGGAAAATATTTCCAAGATACGGCGCGAGGCTGAACGATTAGCGGATGCCCCACTGAAAACTTTAGTGAGGGGCACTTGCACTAAGATGAACTATTGGTGAGGCTATTGAAGCCCTTCGCGGGGATTCAGGCGCTGATCCCCTGAAGCTCGCCTGTAGCTCAGGCCAGGACTCTCGAAAAGTGAATGTGGCGTCTGTGAGTCAAGCCTCATTCATTTGTTCTCGACATTTGTCTTGTTCGACTTGTTGGACCTCCTCTTTCTCGATACCCTCTCTCATTCTCCCTTTCTTCCTCTCTTCCTTTCTTCTTGTACATCTTGACTTTTGCGTCTGGATGAATCTCTTTCGACAACGTCTTCCTATTCGATCTAAAGCCCCCACTCCATTCTCATTACCTCGACTGAGACCCCTCCATCGGCTGTACTCGTCTCTATACGGCTCCAACACGAGCAAGATGGAGTCGCTAAAGCTCTACAACTCTCTCAAGCCAGGCCCTCCAGTTCCGTTTGTCCCTATCGAAGAGGGCAAGGTTGCCTGGTACGCTTGCGGTCCTACAGTGTACGACAAGAGTCATCTTGGTCACGCCCGCAACTATGTCTCGACCGACATTATTCGCCGTATCTTGATGCACTACTTTGGTTTCAAGGTCAACTTTGTCATGAACATTACCGATATTGACGACAAGGTATGAAACAGCATGCTGGACACTTTGCGACTTGTCTAAACCGCGGTAGATCATCATCAAGGCACGACGACAACGGTTGCTCGAGCTCGAAAAGAACAAGACCTACACCAAGGACGAACTCAGAGACCTTGCTCTTTCTGCTTTCCGAGCTTACGCAAAGAGCAGCTTGCCTCTATTGCTCAAGGACGGAGAGGACATCGATGCAACCAACTATGCCCAGCGAAGGGAGGCAGGATACGGACATGTTCTTGCGGGAGGTACCATCTCAGGCGAGGGCAAGCCTGGAGATGACGAGGCCAAGGTCAAGATGCACCTGAGCAACATGAACTCTGCTGCCGATGCTATCACGTCTGGCGAGATTTTCCCTGGTACCGACGAGATTCTCCTGCCCTACCTCGACTCCCTTTACAAGGAGACTATCGACACTAGAGATCAGACCATGTTTACGGATCTGACTCAGAGCATGGAGGTTCTATTTATGGAGGATATGGATGCGCTCAACGTACTGCGGCCTGATGTTATCACTCGGGTTACCGAATATGTCCCCCAGATTGCCGATTTCGTCAAGAGAATTGTCGACAAGGGATTCGCATACGAGGCCGAGGGATCTGTGTACTTTGACATTTCTGCATTTGAGCAGGCTGGAAACACTTATGCGCGACTGCGTCCTGACAACCGAAACGACAAGTCTCTTCAAGAGGAGGGTGAGGGCTCTCTATCCAAGAACTTGGGTGGAAAGAAGAGCCCAGGTGATTTTGCTTTGTGGAAGAAGTCCAAGGCTGGTGAGCCTTTCTGGCCCAGCCCCTGGGGAGATGGCCGTCCAGGATGGCACATTGAGTGCTCAGTCATGGCCTCTGATGTACTGGGTGCCCAGATGGATATTCACTCTGGAGGTATCGATCTTGCATTCCCTCATCATGACAATGAGCTGGCACAGAGTGAGGCTTATTTCTGTGACCATGAAAAGGGTGAACACACCTGGGTCAACTACTTCCTTCACATGGGTCACTTGTCTATCTCTGGTTCCAAGATGTCCAAGTCTCTCAAGAACTTCCAAACCATTCAGGATGCGCTGGCTACAAACTACTCTTCACGGGGCATGCGAATTGTGTTTTTGATGGGTCGATGGAACGATGGTGTTGAAATCTCACCTGATATGCGATTGCAGGCTGACAACTGGGAGGCGACCATCAGCGTAAGTATCACTCAATCAATGCTTGATCATGGCTAACAAATGACAGAACTTTTTCATCAACGTCAAGGCACTGCTCGCCGAGGCTGGCATCTCACACGGAGTCAAGTCCCTGTCCCTTGGTGCAGATGGCAAGACGGCTGAGGGTCTTGTTGCCGAGCTTGAACAAGCTAAGCAGGAGTTTGAGGCTGCTCTGACCAACTCGTTCGACACACCAAAGGCCATGTCTGTTATCCTCAAGCTGGTCAACACTGCCAATGTTCACTTGAGGGACAACAAGGAGCCCGATCTTGTGGCTCTTGAGTCTATCGCCCGATGGATCACAAAGGTTGTTGGTATCTTTGGACTTGACTCTAACGCTTCACCTCCGTATGAGGGTCTTGGCTGGGCCACCGTCATCGCTTCAGATGTTGAGCCCAAGACGGCTGTGCAGCCATACGCAGATGCCTTTGCCAAAGTCAAGTCGGATGTTTCTAGCCTTTCCCTGGAGAGCGGAGAGATCTCTTCATTGCTTGAGCAGAACCCTACAGCCGAGTTTGAGTCAATTGCATCAGGTGGCTCGCGCGACCCTGAACAACTAGCATTGCCCTACCTCCGTGCGGTGTCCAAGCTCCGAGATGAGCTGCGTCGCATCGTCTCTAACCAGACACCCGACACCAAGAAGGCTATTCTCGCATTGACTGATCGTATCCGTGACGAAGACCTCACAAACTTGGGCGTTTACCTTGACGACCGGCCTGATGGTCAGGCTTCTCTGGTCAAGTTCATCCCGGCTTCTGAGTTGATTGCTGCTCGCGAAGAAAAGGCCGCACAGGCCGCTGAGAAGGCGCGAAAGAAGGAAGAGGCTCGTCTTGCACGAGAGAAGGCAGATCAGGAGGCTCGTGAAAAGGCAAAGGTTCGACCGGAGGATCTGTTCAAGGGCGATGAGAGATATAGTGCATTGGATGAGCAAGGCTTGCCGACCAAGATGAAGGACGGAAGTGATGTGCCCAAGAGCCAGTTGAAGGGATTAAAGAAGCAGTGGGATCGACAGAAGAAGGCGCATGATGATCTCAAGGCCAAGGGCCTGCTGTAGAAAGCGCATTGAGCATGGGTGGTGTTAATGTGGATAAGATATATAGTATCTAACCTAGATGGAGGAGCTTGACCTGAAAAGCGTTTCATGACATCGCATACTGGATTGATCATGCAAGGTGCTTTTTCTACTTACGATACTTGTCTAAACGTCTCAATAAGCTAAGCTAAGCTATCATTGTAACTATACAGAGCAAGAACATACTTAAGCTGAGCTTAAGCGCAGACAACCCAACCCTTTGATGTCGTGATAGTAACCTAGTATGATGAAAATCAGCTCGGCACTTACACCTGCGAAATCCGACACCCACAAACAAAGTCACATATCATACTTATCGAATAGTACAACTTACTACAAGCCATAACTTCCAGTTATTGCGAATTCTGAGTCGACGAGGGTCTGGACCGACTCATGCGAATTAGGTACAGGTTCTAACATGACACTTGTTGCCGATGTTTCTGGACAACTCACGCAAGTCTACGAATGAAAAGACACCTAAAAGATGCAAATTACATGGATTTGAGGTTCTTGGTCGATTGCGTGACAGATAGGATAGATGGCATAAACTCCACTATCCCACATCTCGACCCTCGGTTCGTCGGCGTACAAGAGTTGTTGTTACTTGTTCTACGGTTCGATCGGAAAGTTGGCCTATCATTGCTGGGAATATGGGAACTCATTGTCGTCGCGTCGGATGCGATCCGGTGTTTGACATTTGGATAAGAGTGCTGGGTTCCCTTGGATCTTGGTGCTCATTTGTTTTGTGAGATTCAACACTGATCTGATATTAGCAAAATCTCTGCCGAGATGGATAAGAGCTTTCAAGACCCGGCTGCTAGTAGCCAAGATGGGAGTAGCAGCGATCAAGAGCATATTGAAGTTGACTGGACAGAAGAGGAGGAAGCAAAGCTCGTCCGCAAGTGAGCAGCTGGGTCAGAAACTATCAAGTAACTTGGTTACTAACTATTTCCTAAGGATAGATTTTACTGTCATGCCTCTCTTGGTTCTAGGATTCTTCGTTCTACAACTCGATCGCGGAAACATGTACGCTTCCACCATCCCTGACTTGATCACTCGTCTAACATCGTCTTCAGTGGAAACGCACTCACGGACTTTTTTCTTACGGATGTAGGAATCACACAGAATCAGTTCAACGTGGGCCAACAGCTATTATCTGCTGGTATTGTTCTTCTTGAAGTGCGTTTTCTATTCAACGTACAAAGCCTCTTAACTAACTGGTCTAGATCCCTAGTAACTTTGTCCTCTACCGTGTTGGACCGTCGCGATGGATTGGCAGTCAGATCCTTGCTTGGTAATTATGAAATATTTTGTCTTGTCTTGTATATCGTCTAACACGATGCGTCTCAGGGGTCTTGTCGCTACGTTCCAAGCTTTCCAAAATGGTCTTGCTACGTTCCTTTCGACTCGACTACTTCTTGGGTATGTCCATATGCTCTCACAACTTGTGATAACGATTGACTAACTTGCAATAGTCTCTGCGAAGCTGGCTTCATTCCTGCTGGATTGTACACTATTACTCGATGGTACAAGCGTGACGAAACGAGCAAGCGATTTTCCATCTACTTTCTGGGCAACATGATAGCTTCAGGTGCATCAGGCCTGATTGCCTACGGAATGTTAGTCAACAAAGCCAATCTCACACGTTCACTCGCTGACAATTTTGCAGTTTACACATGAGAGGTATTGGCGGACTTGCAGGTTGGCAATGGCTGTTTATCGTGAGTTCCTACAGCCCTCTTTCTAGTTCCTTCGACTAACGATACTAGCTCGAAGGACTTTTCACAATTACTGTTGGGATCATCTTTATCTGCTTCTTCCCAGATAGTCCCTTTAACCCAGTATCCATCTTCAAATTTGGCGTCTTTAACGAAAGGGAGAAGAGCATCTTGACAAAGAGAGTCCTGCTGGATGATCCGTCCAAGATTCACGCCAAACCAAACGTCACCAAGCAAGAGTTCAAGAACGTGGTATGTATCATTGGTTCTCTGGTATTTGATGAGATAGTCAGTTAACTTACTTGTGTAGATGACAAACTGGAGGCTCATTCCTCATGTTCTACTTACGCTCAGCGCTCTTGCGCCGGCTTCGACGATGGGTTCATACTCGCCAAGTCTTGTCATGTCATTCGGCTATGGGCGACTCGGATCGAACGCCCTCGTTTCAATTGGGTCATGGTCGCTTGTTATCACCAATCTCCTTTGGGGTTACCTTGGGTATGAACCGAGACTTTTGCTTGGGAATACATAAGCTAATCAAATGACAGTGATCGACTGAGAATGCGAGGTCCTCTTGTTTCGCTAGGCATCTTTATGTTCTGGGCGTTCACAGTGAGTCAATTTCCATTTGAATATTTGTGTACTAGTTAGTTACTAAGTTTTCGATAGATTGGAGATCGTGTCTTGATTCACTCTGCTGATGGACGTAAACGATTTGCTCTTTTGACGCTGACACATGCTTTTGGATGGCAATGGCGTAAGTTCTGTTCTACTCTCGTATTACTTGGAATATCGAAGAAAACTAATGTTGTCTAACAGATCCCCTGAATGGCTCTTGGATGGCTCTAAACGCTGGCTCAGCAGGCGAGAGATCTATTACCATGGCCATCCTCATCATGTCGGCCAACGCATCTGGTATCATTGGAAGTCAGCTCTTCCAGCAGGATGATGCACCACTTTACGAGACGGGATGGACTGCTATCATGGCACTTGCGTCTGTTGGTCTGGTGATGTCTGTTATTGCCAACTTGCAGTATTTCTTCCTCAATGGTCGACGGATAGGTCGCCAGGGGTTGAAGTACAGTCCCTGAAGCTTTTCTGAAATACTAGAAATAGATTATCGAAGATTTAGCATAGACAAGATGTCAAGGAATTCCGTGATGAATGCAAGGACTATCTGAGCGGTATGACACAATAGTTCAGCCATGGTACTTATGCAGTGCTCAACTTTTGATCAGTTGTTAGATATCATTAGGGATTCATAGACTAGAGTACAGTGCTTTGGCTTATTTGGCCTCCTTCTTAGCCTTGTCGGCAATCTCCTCGGCCTTTTCAGACTTCTTCTCCAACACCTGTCGTAGCTCCTCGACGGTCTCCTTGAACAGCTTCTCACCCTCCTCCTTGTGCTTATCGGCCACCTCGCTGAGCTGTTGGAGCTTCTCCATGACTTCTCCACCGTTGGGGATCTGCTTGATGTACTTGTCGAGGTCGACCCAGCCGCCACTGAGCTCGGAGCCCTTGGACTTGGCCTTCTCTGTGGCATCCTTGACGTACTTCTCGAGGTCGCCTAGATCACCAGAGTCGGCGGCGGACTTGGCGCGCTTGAAGAGTTCCGTAACATTGCCCTGCTTGAGAGCATCGGCATTCTTCTCGATAAGCTCCTTGATCTTGGGGTTCTTGTCAAGGTAGGGCTTGGCCTGCTCGAGGCCCTTCTTCCAGGCCTCGTCGCCGAGCTTCTTGACCTGCTCAACCTTCTCGTCGATGAGCTTCTTTGCCTTGGCGATGCTGGCGGCGCTGAAGCCACCGGCAAAGATGTCCTTGACCTGCTTCCAAGTCTCATCGACCTGCTTCTTGGCCTCGGGGCCATATTGATCACCGAGCTCCTTGAGCTGATCGACGTTGCCGCCAAGCTTCTCCTTGACCTGGGGGTGGTTGTCGATGATGTCGCTAATGGCGTCACCGGCAAGGTTGGCAATCTTCTTAGAAAGGTCGGCGAGGACGTCGTAGGCCTTTCGGGCGGTGTCCATGCTCAGACCGGACTTGGTAAGGTCTTGGAATTGCGTATAGGCATCCTTGACAATCTTGTCGGCCTCGTCCTTGTTGTTCTCTCGAACCTTTTCCCAGTCGCTGAAAGCAGCGTCAACGTAGGCGCGACCGCCAGGAATCCATCCGACATAAGAGTAGGCAAACTCCTTGATGTAGTTGACGGCCTGATCAGCGTCGGGGGTCTTTTCCTGCAGCTTCTTTGCGGCAGCCTCGTACTGCTTCTGGGCCTCCTTGGCGGCCTTGTTGATATTTGAGGCTGCGCGACCAGCGGGTGTGTATGAGTAGATGCCATAGAAGAGGGCTGAGCCGACGAAACCACCAGCGATACCGGAAGCGAGGTGAGCGCTGCTTGAGGATGATGCTGAGGATGTGGATGTGGACTGGAAGCGAGTTTGCTGGCGGCGAGGAACACGAGTTGCGCGTGCTGCGCGAGGCACGCTTGATCGGATGAGAGGACGAGCGGGAATCATGATGTCGGTTGTGAGAGAAGATGAGATGAGTTGAATTGTCCTGTTAAGAAGTCAAAGGAGGAGGAGGGTGTGATAGATGATGATGATGACGGAGAAGAAAGATCAGTGCATTTTGAAATTAAAATAATAATATTCTTCTCAATTAAGACATGACGTATCTACACCATCACGATGCAAACAGAAGCTCAGGAACAAAACTCCGGACAAAGTGACGTCAATGACGCTTGTATGCGGACATTGCGGGGGCAGATGGCGTTCTCCACGTGAGACAAGTTCCAATTGTCCAATCATGTCTCTTTATGAGAAACTCAATGCGAGCTCAACATCGAGATCCTTCTCAGTCTACAGAGTAACTAGAGTAAAGTAGATCAGGGGCGTTGACGGGCTGGGCCGTACTGTTACGTCACGACTACATGTGCCACCGGTTGCACGAACAGGCTCAAGCTGAGCAAGTTGAGTAAGCTGAACAAGCTGTTAACCAAGGCTAACGTCGGCTCTGAGGCAAGCTGTTTCTTGGATGGATGGATGGATATTTTTTTGCCAACTTTGGACTATAGCACAATGTCTTCGAATAGAGCCAAGCTGATTGGTTGCGCAAGGTCGGTTCTGATGATATTCTATAAGAGATAGCAACTTCGCTAGACTTTCGGGAATAAAGAATATGTTTTAAAATGATCCTTCTCTTTTATCTACTATCCGGTATGGTATATTAGTTATTGTTTTTATTAGATAATTTTTCATAATTATATTATTCTTCTTATTTTCTGAAAAAGATTTATTAATTAAAATACGGAGTTCTCCTGGTGTTCCCATTGTCGACCTCTGTTGTTCACGGAATACTCAGCAATGCTACTACATGAAGTTACGTAGAGTGGTTTCCAGGTCAAGTTTCTTGGTCATGTGACCTGGTTTGATCCACCAGATTGCTCATTGTTAGCTTCTACTCACAGTGATATGAGAGAGTTAACTAACTTGCTCTAAGTTTACAGCAAAATAACTGGTAAGTGAATAACAGAACAAAGGAGTTTTTGTGGGTCCAAAAGCTCACTGAGTGGGGACATTACTCCACTGCCTACACCAATAGGTCATATACTAAAAATTCATCCTACGTTCTCAACAACATCCGGTGTGGTGTATCGGTTTATCATTCCGCGTTTTCACTTGCAAACTAGTGAAGCACCGCGGCGAGCGGGGTTCGACTCCCCGCACCGGAGAGATCGAGAGCTTCAGTAGAATCTCACGATATTTTTTTGTTGTTGTGCGATATCTTTTGAGGGAGCCCGTCCTGGTGGTATGAGGACGACGTCCGCCAGCACCCAGCGAGGCAGGTGGCTCTTACAGCTTCCAACAGACTTTAAATAACCTTCTGGTTACTTTTTTCATATGGGATTGTCTTTTATTCTTTCTTTTTTGCTCTAAAGCGTCCTCTAGAAGGTTTCAGCTCACATCATCGCTTGGTGTTGAAATTCGCCACGTGCGAAGCAACCTCTCGTTTATCTGCTGTGAACACTTCTACGTTATGTTCCCTCTATTTAACAAAACACCATCTTCAAACAGTATCTCTCAATGCTTCTCAGCATGATTCCTTGACTTCCTCAACTGTCCATCCCAAAAGGGCAAAATGCCTCTGAGGTCAAAATATGGAGCGGCCCGAATTCCGGAGTCCCCACTCGCCGTCACCTTCCCTCCATCTTGTCCGAATGCTGCACCTTCCGTCTCTTATTGAATTAGCAACACTTCCGTCTATATTGAATTACGTCTAAACTTATGCATATCTCTCCTTCCCCAACTTCTTAATTAACACAAACTCTTCCGAATAAAACTCTCGCGAACAACACTACATCGCCCGCATCATGGCGCAATCTACCGCCCACCGCCGCCTACTCCAAGAGTATCGCGCGCTCACAAACAACCCCCCAGAAGGCATCACTGCAGGCCCCATCTCTGAAGATGATCTTCTTCACTGGGAGTGTTTGATCCAAGGCCCCGAGGGCACCCCTTTCGAGGGTGGTGTCTTTCCCGCTGAGCTCAAGTTCCCTAAGGACTATCCGCTTGCCCCGCCGTCCATGAAGTTCCTCGCTGATGTGTGGCACCCGAATGGTTTGTCTCAGTATTTAAGCCTTTAAATACTTCGCTAACGTGTCTTTCAGTGTATCCCAGCGGTCTGGTCTGCATCTCTATCCTCCACCCTCCAGGCGACGACCCCAACCACTACGAGCACGCCTCTGAGCGCTGGTCGCCTATCCAGTCTGTCGAAAAGATCCTCATCTCCGTCATGAGCATGCTCGCCGAGCCCAACGATGAATCTCCCGCAAATGTCGAGGCGGCTAAGATGTGGCGTGAGCGCCGTACCGACTACGAAAACAAGGTCCGCGAGGGTGTGCGGAGGATGTTGGGACTATAATACTTGATACACGGTAAAATGCAAGGAGCATCGGCGTACATCTTTGACATGGCATAGCATGGTGTTTGGCAGCGGTATGGCCGCCTAAATCAACATTCATATACTCGCCCCTCTCAAATGCTTCTATCGTAAACGCTCCGCTAGTTCATGCTCGCATAATCGCTCATAGCCCATTGTCTGCCTTGAACTTATCCCAGCTCTCGTTGAGAGTGCTAAACACCAGACCCGCAATCAACCTCACCTCTGTACTTGCGTCTTGAGGGAGCTACAACATGTTAGAGTGAATTTGACCTTGTAGTATGAATGCTTACCTTGTCGGGATGAGTCTTTGCAATTGCCTTCATGTATGAGATCTTGACCTTGTTGGCCATGACCAGCTCGTGTAAGCCCACCTTCTTCCACCCGCTGTTCTCCCATAGTACGGTATCAAGACTAGCAATCAGAGCACGAAGGTTGTCTCGCTTTCCGTCGCGCCAAGCCGAAACCTTGGCATCGACCTTTTCAGAGAGCACAAACTTTTCGTCGTCCTCCTTTGCTGCTGCTTCATTCGCCTCGCGGAGGCGGGTGACAGCCTCTGAGCTCTTCGTAGGCGCAAGACTAGCTGAAGGCGCTGGTCGAGGCCTGGCCGCAGCGGATTTAGGTGTTGGCTTGGGCTTTGGTGCCAGAGCGTTCTGGCATCGCTGTCGGCCCTTGATGGCATTCATTCCGCCAACACCGCCCTCGACACACAGCTGCCAGACCTCGCTGGCATCAGCCCACTTCTCCATCTGCTCAAGAGCCTCTGCTTTCCGGCTCAAGGCCTTACCATAGAGGTCCTTCATGTCTCGGTTCTCGTCCGTACCACCCTCGTTCTTTACAGCCACCACTTCTCCTTGTCCATTACCAGGCCCGATGAGCTTGAGTGCACTATCAGCATCATCAACCGCCTGTTTGGGCTCTCCAGTCTTCAAAGCAGTCAAGGCGCGGTTGGTAAGGAGAAGGATGGCAAGAGGATGGGTCGGGGGAACAGCCAACAACGAAGACGAATATGATGAGTGAGCAGCGGCATAGTCACCTCGCTTAAAGTGAGCTGTACCTTGCAGTCGGTGTTGTGTCGAGGTCTGTAGTGCAACAGGGCTGATAGAAGGTACCTCTCGAGCTAGACGTGGTGAGGGTCTTGAGGCAGGTGGTGTAGGTCGTTTAGCCTGTGGAGTCGGTCTTGGAGATAGTTGAGCCGATCTTGAGGGCAGAGACTTGGAGGGTTTAATCTCCTGGGAGCTAAAGAGCAGATCAGGTTCCGGTTCGGCTGGCTTAGAAGTTGGCGCTGGTGAAGCAGTCTTCTTTCGCCTGTTAGGACTACTATAGGTCGAGAAGCTATCATCGTCCGCCGCCAATCGGTTGAGTCGCGATTTGGTATCAAGGGCTGCCGTTGGTGGTGGTGCCTGTTGTTGCCATCGGGGAACAGGGCTAGCACGGCTTCCAGCAGAGTGAGCGGGCGACTGTCCCCTCGATTGCTGCGGTTGCGGAGTTGCTCTCTGCTCAGTGGGTCGGCTGTTGGTACGGCGAGGCTGAGGTCGGCCACCAGCCTCAAGCATCATAGCTTCATCTGTAGCATCTGCCCGAGCCTTTCCTGTTCCTTGTGACCTAGCTTGCTGTGCTTCCCGCATCCACTTAGGCTGGCTTAGGTCGCCATCTTGCTGGAAATCGGCAACTGCCTGCTGCATCTTCTTTTGCCCAGTTTTCCAAAGCGAATTAGCAGTCTTGAACAGACTGTTACCCATAGCAGCCGCCGTCTTGGTCAAATCCTGCTCTCCCCCCGCTGGTGACCTACTATCACCTCTCGGGGGCCGGCTTCCAGGTCTGCTAGAGCTTGCAGAAGGGGTCCTCCCTTGTGCCTGTTCTTTGGATTTCCGGTGTGCTTCGTCTAGAAGCCAGTTGACTGCAGCCTGGGCGTTGTAACCATCACCACTCTCAACCAAAGCACGTCGAGCATCATCAGCCGAGAACCCATAGTCTACAAGTTGTGCCACAGCTCTATCGAAAGGATCCTTGTTAACTCGAGGCTGTCGTTCGGTATACTGCTCCCGTGATGGAGGAGCTGACTCGTCAGACGAGCTCGAGTCCTCGTCCTCAATTGGCTTTCCAGGCTCATGGCGGGGTTGAGTTGCTTCC
Organism: Fusarium abutilonis; assembly: GCA_021655885.1. Taxonomy (NCBI): domain Eukaryota; kingdom Fungi; phylum Ascomycota; class Sordariomycetes; order Hypocreales; family Nectriaceae; genus Fusarium; species Fusarium abutilonis. The sequence continues at coordinate 34,504 of JAJJWN010000263.1, forward strand.
TGTTTGCGCCGCACCTCATCAACTGGACGACCCAGGTCTCCCAAGAAGTCGTCATCGTCAGCCTGTTGGGTGGACGCAGGTGGAGCGGCAGCAGCAGCAGGTTTCATCTCGTTCAAGCCGAATGGATCATCATCCTCGACTCCAAGTCCACCTTCGTTTGTGCCAGTACCCGTCGTTCCGCTAGATTTCCACGCGTTTGGATCACTCAGGTTTATCTGTGGCGCCGCCGGAACTGCATTCGCTGGAGTTGATCGGTGCGACTCGGGGGGAGGGTAGTAGCTGGCGTTATCGACCTTTGTGTCTTTGTTAAAGGCGGCAAAGAGGTCATCGTCGTCCGTTTTGGGCGCGTTCGAAGCTGGAGGCGGTTGCAATGCAGGGCTCGTCGATGCACCTCTACTTCCAAGCGTATCCCAGAACTGTCCATTTCCAAATTGGGCCTCCTGTTGCTTCCTTCTCTCCTCATCCTTCTTGCGCTTCTCAGCCTCGAGTTTCGCCTGTTGCTCTGCTAGACTTAGTTTTTGCTTTGCCTTGGCCGGTCCGAAATTCATCAAATTGCTGAAACTGTCCTGTGAGGGCTTCACCGGTGCCGGTTTAGGGGCCACAATACCCGATCCTTGTGCGGACAGAGGCGTATTGCTTCCTGAGCCTAACGGTGTTGGTCGCATGGAAGCAAAGGCCGAGTTCATGACGGGAGGCTTTGGCTGGCCACCCTTGGAACTGGAAGACCAATCGAGGCCTGAGAGATCATCCATCGTGAAGGAGCTGGTATGTTATCGAAAATGGTCAATCATAATACCATAAATGAGTGGTTGTATGTGTTGTCGCAACGCTGTCTGCTGTTAGAGACCCCAGCCAGGGGGCCGCATTCGGGTGTGGGGTTTGTGGCTGTGTCACTGTGTCGCTATGTGGCTCATCGTCACATGATCCATGATTATGCGAACCTACCTATGCCAGGTTGGTTATTGACAATTAGTTATGGTGGTATCAACGGTGTAGCACGATGGCTAGATTAGAATTCATTGTTAGATGGTTCAAGTGATTTGCGAGGAATGCAACAAATGGACGGCTGTAACTACTGGTGGCTGAGCCCAAGAAGGAATGAGAGACAAGCTTGGGCAGCGCAAATGTTGGCCAGCCATCAGTAATGCCTAATATAAAGGCATGGATACGTGTTCCAGGTTTATTGTGTTGATTCCAGCTTACTAAGGAAGTTTTATTGCCTCAAGTCTAGTCTTATGATGGCTGGTTTTTTAAGTCAAACAAAGGCTTGGCTGCCAGCGATTGTGAGGACAGACATCAAGTTACAATGAGAACCCAGCCCTAAGAACCATGATCCTGCTAATGATACAAGGATCAGTGTATATTTGTTAAATTAATACTTGTGTACTCGGTGCTATACTCTACTCTTTCCTCCGTAAAAGCTCATTTATACCTGTTCCTTGTTCAATTATATCTACCCTACACTTAAGCGGCAGAGTTGCTGGAATTCTTCTTGGCTACTATCACGAGACAAGCAAAGAAAAACAATGCAAGATTTCTTATAATCACGCTTAGCATAGTCCTGAATACTTTAAAATCACAGTACGGTTTACCATGCTAAAGCTGAAGTTTAATCTCGATTGCATTAGTTTCGTCCTGGAGTCCTATAATTTACATTGCACCCAACCAGAGCTGTTCTCGGAGTGTAGTTTGTGATAGGTTAGTGATGAAACGAGGCGCGTGCTTTCATCGAGCGTCTAACAGCGCGCTTGTTGGCTCTTGACGAATACTTTTAATATCTTGAGTGCACTGAAGAGAAACTAACAGCCAATGCAAACACACGGGAGGCCCCGAAGAAGTTCTAGACTCTCAATGTTGTCTCAACATCTGCGGCATCAGCACAAAAGTTGAACTTGGCGACAATTATAAACGTTCTGAAAGGCAAGTATCGGCATTGTGTTTAGAAAAAGTTTCGAGAATTCGATACGTAGCTGCACACGTAAGTGTAATGTCGGATCAATATTACCGTGCCTATGACGGAACTCGATTCATATCAAGGGAGATTGCAACTGATCGGCAAAGAAGATAGACAAGGAAAACCAAGGCCTGCTGGGATGGGCATTGGAAGATCAAAGCGCCGTGATCGAAATCTCTCAATCTCGAGAGTCGTATCAGCAAACGGAGCCAAGAGAGCCAAGAAAACCAAGCCTCCAAAGGTGATGCTGGTCTTTATTTGAATGGTAGAGATGAGCATGGGTCTCCTTTTTTTGACCTTCTTGACCCCAGACTGCCAGTAACGCCACTTTCAACAATGGATAAGAGGGCTTTGATGCAGTGAGTGGCTGCCGGCTCATGATTGGCCAATGCGCGGTATGAAACCCGTTTCAGGCATCTTAGTTTCCACCACTTTAAGTTATGCCAACCCCTGGATATAATTATGCATCATCATTGCTCGGGGATGTCGGATGTCAAAGGTTGAAACCTTTGCGGAAACACATCAACGAAACAGACAGATGAGGATGAACAGCCAGGCCCTGAAGATCATGTCCATCATACTACACATCTGCGACTTGAGGAAGGTGAGGAGTTCAGCTCCCCTTGTTTATTTATCCCTTGAAGTTTGATACTTGGACCCTTGCTTCTGTCAAGACAAAACAGACCAGCTACCACGCTTCACTAGGAACAGCTTAACATCGTCATTGCTGTAAGGATCAAGATGAGCAACTGAGGGGCCGATCTAACCGCGAAGAGATATTGACTCCTTGCCTTCTAGTGTTGAATGTTGTGCGAAGAAGTTATGCAAATGCGCTGCTGTGCTTGATTCAATCCACGTGGTGGAGTCCACGCGACCAAGAATCCAATCAATACTTCGAAGTACTATTTCATTCATAACTAACAATGAAGATCTGTAGATTCCAATCTCAAGAAACATGCCCGCGGGGGAAAAGAAAACACAGGACTGAGATCGGCGGATTTTGGTGCAAGTCCCTAACCGCGCTTTTACTGACAACTGTGATTGACAGGAGCCATTGAAACCCAGACCAGCAACTTGCCCCCCGGCGATGCTACTGGAAAAAGTTCTATTCATTCGGTAATTCTTCCAAGGCCCCGGTGCTAGGCGCATGGTGCCGGAGATCTCTATCCCATGTGTACCTTGTGCCTTGTACCTGCATCTTTCATGCACCTCTCATCCATGGTGCATGTATTATCGACTTGCTATTTGCTCCCAACGGCGCTTGCGACTCTGAGATCGCCCTGTTACGGTATCACGCACCTTAATACCCCTGAGGGTTGACCCTTGGAACCGATGCAATCTGAGCTGCGACGCGCAAAGACTCCCCCCAGAAAGTGGCTCGGCCTGACTTCATTGCCAAGATGAATTGCCCACATCCTATGGTCTTTGTCTGTTTAATGCAACATGGCTTGTGCTGAGGCCCCATATCCGCTTCCTGGTTCACCCTGACATTCTCTCCATCTTCGACATTTCCCCTCTACTATCCATTCCTTTTCGATTGCTTTTATTCTTGAATTCTATCCATTCCTTCTTTAGAAGTTCGGGCTGGTTCTGCTTCACTCTCTCACACTCTCTCATTGCTTTTGTCTTTCGACACATTATACACACACTCCTTTCTGGTCCTTTGACCATCAACCACATTCCTTGCGATCTTGCCCGTTCAAGCACATTCATTTTCATTATCAAAACTTACCATTTTTGTTTCTACACCGTGAAGCTTATCACTTTGACAACTCAAGATTACTGAGGATATACTATCCTGCGCAATAAGCATCACTTGTCGTACTTAGGAGGACCGCGTCCGTACTACAGCTGCCATTTATCTGCGATACCGATTCACGGACCCGCCGAACCCTTGTGCAAACCGTTTGGCATCGAGTTGTAAGAGCGACAGGCTGATATAGACTCCAACGGCTTTCCAAGGTTTATCAACGAGGCTTGCCGATCAGTGATATCGAAAACGGCTTTTCTTCAAAATTGACAATCATCGTCATTGTTCATTGCCGAGACTCTTCCGGTTCAGTTAAATTGAACTGCTGCCAAAAAGACCTCCCGAATCGTCAACCACTTTATACTGAGACAAATCGACCAGCTGGACGGGTGTTGACGTCGGTAACCGGAAGCGGCACCATTGGACAGACCATTATCTCACGCCGTTTGACAGCCGACAACCTCTTTACAAAGAACTCTTGACGCGATCCGGAAGCGTGGCAGTGTCTTCGACGTCAGGGTCTAAACCACGCGTTGGAATCTTGAGTCTCAGATCCTCAGCGGGGCTGGACCATCATTCAAGAGTGTGCAACCCTCAAGAGCAATAAAGGCATATCCAGCCATTGCACCCTGTGATTTCAATATTTCCCTTTTGATCTTTTCTTACTTCTTCTTTGGATCAATAATTGATCGAAAAAAGGAGTTTCAAGGGTTACAGAAGCTCCATTATCTGTTAAATTATACGACGGTGAGTTCCTGTACTTACACTTTTACACCTCACTCCTCACCTTAACTGGAACTCTTCTATCGTCACCTGGGCATTAGCCTTTGCCATCTAAAAACGGATCAACGACATGACGCTGTTCTACATATATACTGTACATGAACTGCACAACAGCCCCAGGCTCTATTCGTTGGCAGCCGTTGTGCGCAGTAGACAGCCGTTGCCAGTTGGGCTACCCGTCCAAGCCCCTCCTTCCGTTTGATACCTCAACGTCTATTCGCAACGCACTTGCTCGTTTTGCATTATCTTTGCCATGGCTTGCGCCTTCCTTCAAACTCATACCCTTGTTCTCAACCTCTTCTTTTCATCGTCACCATTCTAACTTTCATCTTCTCGTTTAGATCGCCTTGCTGCGTCGTCCACTCCTTCAAGCTACCGCCTTTCACAGGCAGAACTTCAAGCCTGAATAGGCAACCATCATTATGATGCTCAAAACCTTCTTCGCTCTTTCCACGGGACTTGTCGGTGGTGCCCATGCTTTCTGGCGCATGGAATGTCCCGGTCGTGTGGGACTTGCACGTATCGACCCTATCGTCAATCCAGGCGACATCTCAAAGCATGCTCACTCTATTCATGGATCTTCAGGTATGTACTGATGACTGCCTTTGGACTTGGTGATATATGTTGCTACTTTGAAAGTGGCGAGAGTATGCACCAGACAGAACATCGCTAACGGACGCGCAGGCTTCGGCCAAATCACTGATACCGAACAGCTTCTAGATGCCGATTGTACTTCGTGCCGAGTAACACAAGACAAGTCTTCTTACTGGCATCCCGCGTTGTACTTTCAAGATGACGATACTGGAAAGTACGAACTTGTCCCTCAAGTGGGTGGTATGCTGGCGTAAGTACATGACCTTTACCAGGAGACCTTCATCGTCGTTGATGGTCCTGGATTCTCAATAGTCTCACGATCTAAACTAACTGTTCTCAAGTTACTACCTACTCTTTGGCGACAATGTCACCGCCTTCCCTCCTGACTTCAGAATGATGTCTGGTACTGATGAACGAAGACGCTACACCTTAGGCGATCCAAGCAAGCCTGATCCTGAGAAGTCTACGTGGCATTCTCTTGGTCAGACTAAGCAGAGTGATCTGGCCCAACGTGCACTTGGTTTCAACTGTTTGAACTACCAGAAGCAACCTGAGGGTACCCTCTACCGCCACTACATGCCGGACAAGGAATACCTTGATGCCAACTGCAAGGATGGCATTCGTTTGGAGATCATGTTCCCATCTTGCTGGAAGGGTGGCGATGCCGTGGACAGTGACAACCATAAGGATCACGTCGCATTTCCCGATCTTGTCATGACTGGTACCTGCCCTCAAGGCTATCCTGTTCGACTGCCCAGTCTCATGTACGAGGTGATCTGGAACACGGCTGCCTTTGAGGACCGCAACGGCCGCTTTGTCTTTGCCAACGGCGACACTACCGGTAATTACAAGCTCATGTCTTAGGATATTTCATCACTAATCTTAGGAACAGGCTATGGCTACCATGCGGACTTTATCACTGGCTGGGAGGAAGAATTTCTTCAGGACGCGATTAAGACCTGTACCAGCGATACTGGAAGAATTCAAGACTGTCCTCTCTTCGACGTTGTCAGCGAAGCCGAAGCCACATCGTGTGAGATCAAGCTTCCCGAGCTCTTGGCCGATGAAGATATTGAAGGTCCAATGAAAGAGCTGCCTGGTGGTGGCGAAGCGTCTCATGGAGATGGCTCTGATGAGGGTGACGATGACGACGATGACAAGAAGCCTGCTCCCTCCGGTGGTGCCCCAGCGCCTACACTGACCTACTCTCCTGGTGATCGACCAAAGAATTCTGCTTCGCCTCTGCCAGGCCAAGTTTTCAAGCAGACGTCGGCTTATGGGGCCCCGGCTCCTGGCCCAAGCTCCGAGACCACTACAGCGCCCCTGGATGTCCCAGTCTCTACTCCTACTGATGAACCAGCCCTTATCCCGGGCATCAAGCCTGCCGATGATGGATATGTAGGCGGTCTTGCCATCGAGGAGCCCGAGGCCCTTGAGGCCCCTGAGGTTCCTACATCTGTTGCTGAACCCACAACCACCCCAGCGCCCCAGAGTGTGCCGCCGACGAACACCAAGACCTACTACAGCACTCAATATATTACCAACGGCAATCTCGTGAGCAAGATTCTCTGGGAAGAGGAATTGGTTTACGTGACCGATATCGAAGAGAAGGTTGTGGTGGTCACCGTCACATCAACTGCTGTCGCCACTCCCTCAGTAGTTCCTTATCCCCCACGACGGAGGCGTCGCGGTGCCCATCTGCATGGTCATGGCCATCGACATTTCTAAGCATTTAAGAGGAGTAAAAAAGAGGAAAACTGAAAAGGACCAAAAAAAATACCATTTGATTCTGTTGCCTGGCTGGTTCCGGGTATTTGTACGGCGTGCATGGTTGGAAGGGGAGCATTTGGCTGCAAGGGTTTTTTCTTCATAGGACGACAATGATTACCCAGTGCTTTGGGAACATGTGGGCTTAAGAAGAAACTACCTGATTACACATACAGGAATGATGAATGATCATAAAACGTACAGCCTCATATTGTAGAAAATCTCCCTGGTGATTTCAAATGTCTGAGCTGTGAGCTGAAAGATGCGTATTTCTGTTTGTGATGTTTTATTTGTTTCCCCTCTTTATGTGCCGATCTTTAAGTGATTTACGACGCACACACGTAGGAATAGGCCGATGCATGATGATTTTATGAAGACTTTTGTAATTTATTCTGATTGATGAATGGTTATTGCGGATCATGTCATGGTGTCATGAAGCTGCCCTCGTGGTTTGCTGCCGCTGGAATGGGTTACACCTAGCAACACATTCCTCATGATATTGAACTGAGACTCTCGAAATAACCTCAGCAAAATTAACGACTCTGAACTCATGGATTAAGATGAAAGTGGGCAGGTTCCCAAAAAGGGTTTCTCCTGTCCTTTTTGGCTTCTGCCATATCTCACGTTGTCCTCTTTATCAAAACCTCGTGTGTTGAATCTCTACTCGTGATACTTACAGAGCACTGCTGGTAGCTGAAGGCCTTTGAGATTCAGTTACGGCAGTGTAAACATGATGGAATTCTCGTCTCTTTCACCAAGAGCTGTACGTGGAGCAGGTGGACTTGGTCTAGGATGGATCCTCGCCTTTTCCATCGGCGGTGCAATCCTCCTCTTTGTCGCTATCGGTTTCCTCCTCGTCTGGCGTATCAAGTCTCAAACTACAAATGATCCAACCACGGTGTATCAAGTATCGGAAGATATTGACGACCATCGACGATCAGTCTTTACGAAGCGGCTCGTCAAGCGCAAGTACACCATGTCGAGATCTGTTAGTCGACTCTCCCTGTCACTACCTCCAGTACTACCACCTCTGCCTTCCCACAATAGCTTTACCTTCTTCAACGGAAACGGAAAAAGAGGTCGTTCGAATAGTTGGGTGGAAGAGGATAAATTCCATGGACCTAGGGTTAGTAGGAGTCGTCGCGATAGTCTGTTCAGCAGGGATGGATGGCTAGGGAGAGCACCGACGATACCGAATCTCGAAATGGAAGACGATCTGGAAAAGGGTAAAGAGCGTGATGAGGGCATCCAGGTGAAGAAGAGACAGAGCGTTGAAACACTCAAGCCCAGCAAGACAGCCCCTGAGTTGCCTTCTCAGGAGGAGATACATACCAGCCCTGTGCGAGTTCCATCGCGAGCTCGTGTAAGAGCTTCTGTGACGGACACTGACCTTCGGGATATTCTTCGAAGCACAGAACAGCGACTTCGCGATGGAACGAGTCGATCACCGAGCAAGAATTCTCGTAGCTCGCCGAAAAAACGTTCTCCACAGAAGATATCCTCATTGAGAAGCACGCCGCATAAAGCCTCGCCTGCGAAGACACCCCATAGCCACAAGACCGCTTCATCTCTAGACTCGACCAACACAACTGGAACCGTGCGCATTTGCCGGGTACCGCCGAGTCCAAGCAAGAGAGCTACTCTCCATGTAATACCCGCGGATGCGCAGAGTCGACATGTTTCTATCAGTTCTATTGGTAGTGCCGCCAATAGTTTGATAGCGGAGGCTGCACAGGAGCTTGTCCTACCTGGGGGTTTGTCAAGTCCGAGTCGCTTGAAGGGACAACAGTGGGAGCCTCTGGAGAACAATGACCCTGAGAAGAAGACTGAAAAGAAGGGCAGCCCTGATAGGAGAATGTCGCAAGAAAGCCAGGCGTCAAGTTCACTTTCGACGCTATACAGCGCTAATGATCCTGAGGATAAGGAGCAACCTGACCCATTTGTGGAAAGGAAGGTTCCTGGTGTTTACAGTTCAGAGAGTAGAGGATCTCTTTTTGGAGCAAAGAGACGGGGCAGGAATTTGAGCATATCCATCCCAGGAGGACAGTCCATCTTTAACACACAAGGACAACTGCGGCCTTCGTCTGTGAGTACGCAGGCTGTCGGCGGACCTACCATCTCTTCATATCTGCAACCACCACGAGAACGCTTCCAGCGCAACGACAGCTTCCACGCTCGCGACAGAGAGGGCATCGCTCTAGCATTCCCCGTCAGCAACTCATACACGAGCATCCTGACACCTTCTGTGACAACTACCGACGAAGATAGCACGCTATCTCTTGGGAACCGAATGAGTGAGAGTCCTAAGCCTGAACTCCCTGAGCGCATGAGACCACTTCCACACGAGAGTAGGCAAAGCCTAGCAGCTCCAAGCCCGTCAACAGTGACATCGTCACCCTTTGACGAACAGGATATGCTCTCACTTCTGCTGGGTACGGCACCGAAAAGGGCACTCCCCGAACCACCGAGACACATCGCCCAAGTCGACACCATCGTCATGCCAAAACCAGTGTCGCCCATGCCTAGACGGGAGTTCTCACAGCATCTGCGGCAGATGTCTTCGACAGCAAACTCGATATACCGTGATGAGCTTCCCATAGATGATCCCAGCGCTATATCCTTAGGGTCGCCACTTCGACGCTCGCTGTCGCGCTCCAAGAAGGACATGCCAGGTCTTTCTCCGCCAACAGCAGCAAGCATGGGATCTCTGGGCAACTCGATCATGGAGCTTAGAAGAATGAACAGCATGGTTAGTTCGTACAGCGCCAACTCAATAGGATCATCATCCATCAACGAACCCGACTCGCCGACGCTGCCTACCTTGAACATAACGACCAGCTTTTCACGAACACGTACAAACCCTACTACTCCAAGAGCGAGCATGTCCGGCCGTCAAAACTATCTCAACCTTGGTAGTCCCAACAAGAACGCCCCTGGATCACCAGCATCATCCATGTCCGCGCGTCCCAGCGCTCGCTCCAGTCTAGGCGTCGAGATTCGCGAGGATGGAAAGGAGAACCAGGAACCAAGTGGGTTACGCAGAAGTGGTCGCGAGACGTGCGATTCAAGCCACAAGTCCAAGCTTGGAACTGTGAGCGAACTCATCGCTGAGAGTAAACGAGAAGCGCAGCGAAAGAGCGTCGAGTCAGTTGGACTTTATGACAAGGAAGGATTTTTGAGGAGTTCGACCTCGCCTGACGCGGTTGGTAGGGAGACAAAGGGACGATGTCTACGCATGTAAGTGGTTGTTTTTAGGTGCAGTTTTCTTTGTCGACTTCATTAGCATGTTACATCACCAACTTTATGTATTTAGCTTTGGAACCTGGATTTTAAATCAGAGGCTCTTGGGAACTGGACAGGATGGAATGGGATGGACTGATCTGTAGGTAGCTTAGTTAGAAGCTCGTTGGATATGGATATATACCCTTCGGACGTAATAGTAATAGAGAAACAACAGCTATGGTAGTCGTACTACCGCACTGTATTTCGGGTTGACTTGTTATACACTTGAAACTCCTAACCAATTACTCGTATTGTCCTTTTAATACCGTAACGCCCTGCCATGTACTGTTGATGAGTATGATCTATCCTTGCCATCACTCCACACGTGGTCGCTTGTTGTCGGGGTCTTCGGCTGGTTGATTCTCAGCCTCGTCGCGATCTCGCACCCTGCCTGCACCCTCACCCAGCTCCTCTTCTTGACCCTCGGCACCCTGACCAATCCAGTTACCCTCCTCGTCGAAATACTCATGCACGTTATCTGCTGTGATCCAACCACTGCTGCCGGGCATGGGGGGTGGTAGACCACCATCGTTGGCGCCACGCATAACGCCTGTGAAACCCTCGATGGCCTGGTGCTCCTCGCTACCTTCAAAGATAATGCGGTCGTAATCATCCTCGCTCTCCTCGCCGTCATTGGGATCGGGGTGGAGATCGGAGCAGGCGGCCATGGCATCGTACAATTGCTTTGCAGTGCTAGGCTCAGAGTCTGATTTGGGAGGAATGATAGTGAGGTCAACGGTGTTGAAGTCGTCGTCGTCGGCACCACCATCGGAGAATTCGAGCTGCATCCACACGGCTTGAGTGCGCTGAGCGTCTGTTTCGGAACCGAGCTGCTTGATCGCGTGGATAGATATGGAGGGGTAAGGAATTGAGACGCCAGCTTCGACTTTGTTGCTGAACAGAGTCAAAGCCCTGCAATTATGTCAGTTTGAATCAGATGGAGAAGTGAGATAACCTACTCAGAGTTTACAAAGACGTCAACAGTCTGCTCCACGAGCTCCTCAATATCGCCATTAATGCTGTCGCCTTCAGGAGCACTCGGCTTCTGACTCGAGTCGGCTGGGAATAGAGCTAGGATACCGCATTGCTCTTTCAGGATCCATGCTTTGGCACCATCGAGATGGAAGTGAAGAACCGGCTTTCCGCCGATGAAGGTCTCGGGTGTTTGCGACTGATACTCATGTAGAGGCGTGTAGTCGCCAGTCTGAGGCGGTGTGCGAATTGTCGTTGGCAACATGATGAAGTGAGTTATTCGTAAGAGCTTAGAGTAGAGGGGTTCACCAGAAAGCTGAAGAGAGAAAATGTCCATTCAAGGTAGGGAGAGCTTTATCAGGTGGGGGGCTTATCGATAAGGATACTTCATCTGTCATTAAGAGATAGGCGCGTCGCATCTCAACCTCTCTCTCAACATCTACTTGTATAAACTCACTTGAAGTTATTCTTCTTTTACTTAAGAAGCGATATTTCATGCAATTCGTCGATACAAGTGCCTCCAAATCAGGAATTGAAAGGGGTTTAAAACACGCCTAAAGACACTGACAGACCTTGTTTCTATACATCTGATCATGCACGACAACAAGAGTAGGTTGCTTACTACCTTACTCTGATGCTTCATAAAACAAGCATCCAACAGCTAACATCTTATTAGGATCCCATCCACTGCTGGAACAAGTTCCTCTCACAGTCTCACCATTTGTGTCTCTCCCAACAGCGACGACACTCTCATACAACTACAAGACCATGCCATCCAATATCCCCCCCTCATCTCTAGGCGTCGAAGCGGCATCAGACAACCCCGCAGGACAGTCCAAGCCCAAATACGTGGTATCCAACTCTGGCCACGCAGCACATCCAGAAGACATCGTTGCTTCGTGCCGTGCACTTCACGCTCACGTGACAAAGATGCAGGAGGATGCTGAGCGTGAGCTGAGGGAGTTTGATGAGCGGATCAAGGAGCGTGAACTCGCTGAGAAGAGGAGAGTGGCGCCAGGCTGGCTGGACAGCGAGATGCATATCCTGGAACCCGAGAGGAACACACCAGCACAACAGCCGCAGGGCGCGCCTGAAGTTCAGGGCCAAGGGCAAGGTCAAGGCAGTGAAAATTTGAATGCAGCAGATGACCAAGGTGCAGAGTTGGATCGAGCATTTGGCGGCATGTCTATGAAGTAGACCATTTCAAATGAGCTTTTACGAATCATGATGAACAGCGCAAGACGATACCTTATTTTACAAGCACCATGTACTAGGCTGCATTACCTTTCAGCGGAGCTTTCTTACTGTCGTATTGAATCAAGATCTACCTAGCGCGTCTGGCTATATCACTGTCTGATCACCCAGAGACCAGTGGACGACATACTTAATAAGCACATACGCATGGCACTGGAAAAGCTAGAAGATCTCATTTCTGACCTTTACGATCAAATAATTATACTAAATGCATTTACTAGTCAAGATATCGTTTTACAGTCTCTCTCGACCTTGGAGAGAAAAACGCGCGCCCAGTATTTTTACACTGAGACACTCAGGATCTTGTTTGCGGCGTGCGCAGCAGCAACCATGATGGGAGCCTGAGTGTTCCCAGTAGGAACCTCGGGGTGCATGCTGCCATCAACAACAAACAGGTTCTTGGTTCCCCAGACGCGAGTATCAGGCCCAACGACACTCTTACCATCGTTTTTGGCTCCCATGTTAGCCGATCCGAGATGGTGGTTTCCTGAGTAGGCAACCTCAAGTATAGTGTCTGCGGTGACATTGCTAGGCACGCTCAGGATGCTGCCAGGCTTGCGCGCATAGCTGAGAAGCTCGTTGACAAAGGTCTTGAGAGCATCGCGGTCACCATCGGTGTTAAGGAAGTGCTTTGTGGTAATGTTGGTCCTGCCCCCGGGAGTGATCTCAAGGGTGCCGTAAGAGGTCAGGCCGTGGGTGAGATATACCTTGGTCTCGATAGTGTTATTTTTGGGTGCGTTGACGGTGCCCTGGACATAGCGAGTAACACCGTCACTGCCCTCGATGCTCTTCCAGAAGTTGAGACGCTGTCCAGACTGGGAGAGAAGACCGCTCCCCTCAGAGAAGAGCTCAACAGTCTTCTCGTCAGGCTCGGTGTAGGCAGTCTTGGGCAGAGCTGGAAGCTGCTCCTTTGTCTGGAACTGCACGATAACAATGGGGTGATCCTTCAGGCGCTGACCAACGGGAAGATCAATCCATTGAGAAACAGGAGGAAGCTCGACATTGGTAGAACCGGACTGGACGATACGGAGCTGCTCCTTGGGTCCGATGCCCGAGTTAAAGAGGATACGGGGGGTTGAGTGTGTGCCAGAAGAGAGAACGACGGAGCCGCCCTTGTTCAATTTTATAATCTCACGAGCGCCGTCGGCATGCTCGATCTCGACACCAGTGAGGATGGGACCCTTACGGACAGCACGGATGGCCTTGGCGTTGAGTTGGAGGTTGAAGTTGTCAAGGGCCTTGGCATCAGGGAGAATGTCTCTAACCGGACCACCTCGAAGACCTTTGCTGGTCTGTACTTCGTTAGTTGTGCCTAACTGAAACTCTGTAGGAAACTCACCAGCCAAGGAGGATGAGTAAAGATCTTGTCCTTCGACTCGGCGTCGTCAAGAGCATTGACCTCGTTCCAGCCATTGTTCTCGAGGAACTCGGACATGATCTCAAAAGCGCCATCGTCGTAACGCTTTCCATCAGCAGAAGGAAGAATACTACCGGGCATACGCTTAAATATGCTCTCAGCAGCATCGCTCACGCCGTCCTCCCACTGCCATCCTGTAGGCCAACTCTCAAAGTCAGCAGCTCGAGGCTTTACATACATCAGGGCGTTGAGCATGGTCGAGCCCCCAAGCAAGCAGCCTGCTGAGGCAGCAATATCTCTGCACCACTGAATAGTCGGCGAAACATCTGTGTGGAAAGCCATGCCGGGGACGTCGTAGGCAGTGGCTGTCTGATTCCACTCCATCAAATCATCGCGGTTTCCAGTCGAGTAAAACGAAGGGCCGCCTCGCTCGACGAGAAGAATCTTGTGGCAGGCATCAGCGAGTCTTTCGGAAACGACCAGGCCTGACGCTCCAGCTCCAGCTACGATATAGTCGTAGGTGGTCTTTCGAGTGGTAGCGTTGCTAGCAGCTGAACCTGTCGAAACAAAGCCCAGGAAAGCTGAGCCGATAACTGTGGTGAATCTCATGTTGACGAGCGAAGAGGATGATGAAGAAACCTGAACAAGAAATCCATCAGAGGCGTTTTTGTTCGCATGGTCGGGAGGATAACTTATAAGAGATTAGATGCGATTGATAAACCCCCACGAATGAGATCGCTCAATTCCACACGAGTGCTGAGAATGAGTGGATAGTCGGTGGGTAAGGGTAGCACCAAGAAGCTTTAGCAGATGGTGATCGGCGAGCATTTTCAAGTTGTCGCCTTAGTATAATTTGCACGAATCGGTAAAAAGTTTTTAATGCCTCATTTTTGCCTCTTGAAATCGATCAAGCTTGAATTGTTCTGTTCAGACAGTGTGCACGTAGTTTGGCAATAGAGGCAAGGTACGGCCTATTATCTTATAGAGACTAGTGATAGACAGAGAAACCACAATCAACCAGGTTAAGCTCTAGGAAAACGAACGGCAGCACGTTTTTCAGTAACGGCAAATCCGTTAATTACGTATTCTGCTTTCCTGGCTCGTGGGCCCCGAAATCGTTAAGGGATTTACATGAGGTTGCGTCGACATGGCCCTTGCAGAGGCGGTGTTAGCCAGACTCTTCATCAGATAAGATCGTGGTCAGCAGTTTTTGAGAGAACCAAGAAGAATGACGACGCCGGTCATGTTACAGATGTTTATTAGTGGGTGTAGCTTTAAAGTAGCTATCTGGTTGTGGGCACAAGCTTTACTGTTATAACCAATATCGAAACTCTTATATGCTGTTCGTCCAAACATCTGTAATCTGGATCAAAGGAAGTAAGTGATGTGTTCAGGAATTATCATTCATTTTCGTGGGGCAACGTTGTTATACCCTGATCTAACGGCAAAGATCAAGTCATCAGATAATGGTTTGATTCTAAAACTCTTTTAAGCTTGTTGCAGGGAGACGGATCACGGGTGTAAGATATTTATCGATATTGAGTAAGCACGAGTTGATGTAGGTATCAATGCGGACATTCACCCAGATTCAATATCTGAGATGAAGAGGACTGCAAATGCCCTTGAATAGCATCGATTTTGTCGTGATGGTATGGTTAATGATAGATATGAACAGTGTTCACTGTAAGCCTTACAAAGTGAGAGAGCAAACGCAGAAAGATAATACGTAAAATATAATCAGATCTAGATGCAGGGTTTGAAGGTTGATATGTACGCTCCCGAGTACCTGCATATGCAGCCGTGTTAATTAAAGTTACTAAGAAATGAAAAGAGAAGATTGCACTAAGCATCTTGGCTAAAATATAACGTTGATATTTTTGTATTAATGATCTCACGTTTTCAACAAGCAATTTTGGTAGTAGTAACATCTATTACTCTTGGCTTATAGTTGAGTCCACCTTGTGTATCCCAGCTTGTTAGAAGTATTGCTGACAATCTTGATCCAGCTCTTGATCATGATGAACTACCTAGGTACCTTTCATTCAAATGTGCTCTATGTACTTTTTAGCATGAATACTCGGCTTGCTAATCTTGTATCCAATGAAACAAGGAGCAGAATCTTCCATTCGATATAGAGTTCCAGGCCTGAGGAAAAAGTAGGGCAGAAATGTTTAGATAGAATCATGTTTTTTTTATTGTAATGTGGCTAGCGTAGAATATACCCCAAATCACCCTGTTTGCATTGAATCAGCAGTGGCAGGAAGTGATTCAATGCCTCCTGCCTTCCTCTGGCACCCTCTCCACATACCTCTAATACCTATCATTTATCCGACCTCATTCTTATCGTCGCATTGTTACTCTCTACATTCCCAGACTCTATACCCTCTATTATGGCAACTATCCCACTGTGGGGATCAGCACGCACCGCAACTTCTTCATATCAGTAATCAATATTCAACCAGTTTCCTTCGCCCCCTCTCGTTCGAGATGTCGCTACCAGGGCAAGACAGCAAACGTTTGCTAAGTCCGCAATCTGATCAAGCAAACAGCAAGAAAAGCAGGACGGTATACTTTGCTGAATCGCCTGGAAGAAGAATAAAAGAGATCGATTCTTCTGAGATTTTTCAGCCCGAGGAGGATAGGGGCGCCTCTTTGATGACTGATTCTCCCCCGAAGGTTGTAGAATCCAACATAAAGCAATCAGAATTCTCTGAACTGGAATTATCTGGTGCTCCTCTTTCCAGTCTTTCGCTTACTGAAACTCCTAAGCATCACCAGTCCGAGGCTGGTAGGGAAGCTTCTGTCGTGATGACTTCTTGTCGCAAGCCTGGTGAACCCGATATCGCCAAAACCAAAATTTCTGAACAGAATCCGGTTCGTGCTCCCCTTGGTGGTTCATCGCTTACTGGAGCTTCTATAGCTGGTACTTCGCTTCTTAATAGCTCGTCCCCTGCTCCTTCAAACCCCCAAGTCACAGACTGGAGCCAGGCCGAGGACGAGAAGCTTCCATATCAAGGTCGTCGTCGCAGAAACACCAACCGGGACCTCTCTCAGGAGCACCTCAGCACCCTTTCCATTCGCGAGAAGCTTCGCAAAGGCATCGCCATGGGCTTCGCCAATACCATGCCACATGGAGATGCCGCCTCGGCCATAATCCAATCTGGCCACCGACGCAACTCCCGTTCGCAAGCGACTGATACCATCACTGAAATGATGAAGAAGATGGATGCGGCCCATCATATGAGCCCTATTCTCTCTAATCACCATTTTGAGAGATCCTTCGAAGGCGAAGATACTATCCACCACGAACTCATCGACAAGAAATCTGGAGCTTCTGTGCCAGATCAAGTGCAGGAAAAAAAGTTACAACATTTCCAGGCTAGGATGCCTCACTTGTGAGTTAACCGTTGTCCGTGTAATCCTTTCAAGACCGGAAACTGACGACGCTCAAGGGGTATTTCCAGCGAAAGACTTCAGGTTATCACTCAGGCAGCCAACTATCACCGTTTCACACCCATTTCCCTGCCCCAGCTTCATCCTAGCATCATCATGCATGTTGATCCTCCTCCTCCGTTTCAAACCCCCAAGACACCAGCTCTGATACCCTGGCTTGTGAAGATATCCCGCCAATTCGGATACAGGATGCTTGAGCTCGAATCGATTACTTTCAAACACAACGTGAAGGAAAACAGGCTGGTGAAGCGAAGCATAGCAACCAACACACAAAATCCAGTCTCGATTGAGACTAAGGATGTCTTTGAGATCAAAAGACACCTCGGCGACATCTTCGTGTTTCAGGCCTCTATGTAAGTTTCGAATTTCAGTGTAGATAAGACCATGAGGCTGATCATCATCCCGAAGCCCTGTCGGAGACTCTAAAGCACTGCAAAACTGGACCTGGTTCTTGATCAACAAGCCGCTCTTCTGTATTGATGGCCCAGCGCCGGAAGAGTTGAAGGGTAGCAACATACCCCGAACCGCCGTTGTTTTCGCCATTCCCACGGCCAATATTGAGAAAGTCAAGGAAGATTAGTACCCGCCTTTTACTGCCCCTCAAGCTCAAAACCAGGAGCCACTCAGGTCAGAGCAGCCCGCGAGGCTTGGAGATTTTGGACGCCTGAAGCTGGATTCTTACGCCGACGCAACTAGACGTCAGCTCATGCTCGAGTGGAATTTTAGCAGAGATGGGATCCCGGTCTTTGCAGTCACGCCTCACCCAAGGTTCATGCATGAAAGACACTTTCCTCCGGATTTTCTTTGGGTTGACAGCGCCCCTTATTACTCTAGGGGTGAGTACTGGTGGCAGGCTGTCCGGAATCAAGCCAATAAGGAACGGGCTCATTGGAATTATGTCCAGCAGCTCATGGCAGAGAACCTATGTCTCGTTGAGGTCAAGTCCAGGCCTGCTCGTGAATGGGTTGTGGTCAGCCCCCAGACACAAGGCACGCCCGATGCCGGGCGTAGCTTAGGGTCTGGCTCGGGTCCCGGTAGCCGTCAAGGCAAGACAGTGCGTGGAGCATCTGGGCTGCGCAATGAGATCCAGAATGAATAAGATTGATCGGGTAGATCTTGATATGTATCTGGTCAGAAGCGTCGATCATTTGCCGTTGCCTGTTGCGGAGGCTGATGTGAGATGATGGATGTCACTGACAAAGATTCCATGACAACATCAGGATGTGTTAGTTTTTGAGCCATGCTTTGTTGAAGAACATTACCATACATAGCTGATCGCCAGGCTTAGTCCATGTCAATGCGTTGGCAAATAGGGTTCAGGGGTTTGACGTGACCTACACTGATAGTGAAGTCTTGCTCTTAGAGCAAGCCAATGAAACTATTGTCCTTTTATTTAATTCTTTTTCTTTCCTTTGGGGTTTTCCTCCTTCTTCTCGACCATACCAGCCCTTGCAAATGCATCGCTTGCAACGGCAGTAATCAACCTGAATCGCTTGGACCCCAAATGGACACCTCCATACCAGCGTGTAACCACAACCATTGAATCCCACAGATCCATAGACTGCATCAGCTGCAACAGACGTGATCCGGCACCCGACTCGCCATCATCGTCAGAGTGCTGATACCCCGTGCCTTGACCCCTGATACGCCAGGCCGTGATATTATGCGTAGCATTGCGTAAGCGCTTGTCAGAGTCGAGAAGAGACTCGACGTATGAAGTAGCTTGAGAAGGAGATGTTACGGGGGCGACGTGAGCTATGAACTCTGTGATGCGCTTTGAGGATGTCCATTGAGGTTTGGGATTTGGCAGAATGGATTGCACTGCCCGCTTTGCAGACATTGTGTAATACGATACAACCTAGGTAAGACAAGACTAAGATTTGAGAATCTTGTTTCAGTCTTTTTCCTGTCTTGAGACAGCCACAGTTCGGGACCCGAAGCTCAATTGATTGATGGAACCTCATGGAGGGGAGCTCCAAAGAGCTTAGTGATCTTCGTCTACTATGATTGGTCGGTCACTTTTCTTTCCAAGGGGTTCTCCAGAAAGGGTCATGAGCTGTTCAAAGATTGATTTCAACGTAGCCTGGAGCTACCATACTTAGTAGGCCTAAGCCTAGGCCAGGCGGGGCGGGTTAACGTCAAAGCCGAGAAGCGCCAGGCGGCATTGGAAAGCCTCCCCGCCAAAATTCCTCCATATCCACATCCACCACTGAACTTTTCTGGATGTGCGCAACGCCCCTCAACAACTGTTCTTTTTAGTCTTTTGCCCCTCCCCTTATTTTATCCTCCGAATTCCCGGCATTGTTTTTCCAACGACGACGTTTAGCCCGAGAAATTAGAAGTTGAGCCTATTTACACGAAAGAAAGTTGCCCATCATGCAGGCTCCGGTGGTGGTTATGAGTATGTCTAAAACCCCCCACACTGCGAACCCCTGGCCCTTAAGTTTCGAGGGGGGGGAGCTTGAACGCTGCTTGAAGCTGACCGAGATGCTACAGACACCAACAGCGGTGAGAGGCAGACCGGTCGAAAAGCTCAGTTGTCGAATATTGCTGCTGCCAAAACGTGCGTATTGCTATTCCTCTCCGAGTCTCGTGCCCCGACCCTAATAAATCGATCCCAGTGTTGCAGATATTATTCGATCATGCCTGGGTCCCAAGGCTATGCTAAAGATGCTTCTCGACCCCATGGGCGGTATTGTTCTCACAAATGACGGCCACGCTATCCTCCGAGAAATCGAGGTCTCCCATCCTGCCGCGAAGAGCATGATTGAGCTCAGCCGGACACAAGACGAGGAAGTCGGTGATGGAACTACAACTGTCATTATCTTGGGTAAGGGGACTGGATCATCGATTTTCGACATGCTTGATCAAATTACTGACCTCTCTAGCTGGTGAGATTCTCGCACAAGCTCTTCCTCAGCTCGACCGCAACATCCACCCTGTCGTCATCATTTCCGCCTTCAAGCGAGCCCTTAAAGATGCCCTCGAGATCATCGAGGAGGTCTCTTTGCCGATCGATGTCAACGACGACAAGGCCATGTACCAACTCATCTCTTCTTCAATCGGCACCAAGTTTGTTGCGCGATGGATGGACCAGATGTGTGATCTCGCCCTCAAAGCGGTTCGCACCGTGACGTGGGAGGCCGGAAATGGCAAGACTGAGGTCGACATCAAGCGATATGCCCGTGTGGAGAAGGTGCCTGGCGGTGAGATTGAGGACAGCAGGGTCCTCGACGGTCTGATGCTCAACAAGGATATCACACACCCCAAGATGCGCCGGCGCATTGAGAACCCCCGAATCGTTCTCCTTGACTGCCCCCTTGAGTACAAGAAGGGCGAGTCGCAAACCAACATCGAGATTACCAAGGAGGATGACTGGAACCGAATTCTGCAGATCGAGGAGGAGCAGGTCAAGGCATTGTGCGATGCCATTGTCGCTGTCAAGCCCGACCTTGTCATTACTGAGAAGGGCGTGTCTGGTACGAATTTGATTCCCGATTCTTCATTGAGATGAGCTTACTAATTCGGTCACAGATCTTGCTCAGCACTACTTTATGAAGGCCAACATCACAGCTCTCCGCCGAGTCCGAAAGACCGACAACAACAGAATAGCCCGTGCCACTGGCGCCACCATCGTCAACCGAGTAGAGGACCTCCAGGACTCCGATGTCGGCACCCGATGCGGCCTGTTCGAGATTGAGAAGATTGGCGACGAGTACTTCACATTCCTGACCAAGTGCCAGGATCCCAAGGCCTGCACAGTTCTTCTCCGCGGTCCCTCCAAGGACGTGCTTAACGAGATTGAGCGAAACCTTCAAGACGCTATGGGTGTTGCCCGCAATGTTATGTTCTCCCCCCGGTTATCGCCAGGTGGTGGTGCTACAGAGATGGCCGTGTCCATGAGGTTGAGCCAGCTCGCCAAGAGTATCGAGGGTGTGCAGCAGTGGCCTTACAAGGCCGTGGCCGATGCTCTCGAGGTCATCCCCCGAACTCTGGTGCAGAACGCTGGTAAGAGTCCCGTCCGAGTCTTGACGGATCTCCGAGCCAAGCAGGCCGAGGGTAAGAGCACTTGGGGCGTCAACGGTGACACAGGAGCTATTGCGGATATGAAGGAGTACGGTGTGTGGGAGCCTCAGGCCATCAAGCTTCAGAGCATCAAGACCGCCATCGAGGTATGTGTTTCCCGAATTCAAGCTACAGAACAGGACACTAACGTTTTAATCAGGCTGCTTGTCTCTTGCTTCGAGTCGACGACATCTGCAGTGCAAAGAAGGCGGCGCAGATTGGCGGCGGCGGCGGCGGCGGTGGTGAGGAATAAAGAGCGAGGCTGTGCCTGATGGACGATGATACGTGATGTGAGGTGTGACACATGGAAATGGTAGTAGGAAACAAAATCCGGAGGCTGGCGTGCAATTCGGACTGTTTATACACACAACAAATGTCTGTTAGAATGGACTGGTCATACCCCTCTCTGTACTAGCCGAAAGAGCAAATAGACAAACAAGGAAAAGAGTCGTCGGGGCAGAGTATGAAATGCCCTGACGATTCAATGCCAATGATGAAAGAAATGGGTATCACATAAATTACCTGCTCAACGAATACTGTCGCCTTCTACTCACGGGGCTCTTGCGAACCATTCCTTCACCTGCGATCCGGGTCTCACACCTCGATTCTAATATATTACATCCCTCTCCCATAACCTTTGGTGCAACTACGCACCACGTTCTTTTGGTGTTTTGCAATTTTCTTACACTGGCTAGTCGTCTTCGTCGTGAATGACCAAACCTGCAGATTGCGCAGATGTAGCTGCTTCCGAGGTGTCCTTGCCAGGCTGGGTCTCGGTCTTGGTATTAGAGTTAACATCAGCAGCATCGTTCTCTGCGCGAGGGGAGTCGCCGTCGGGCTGTGTCGTAGTGGGCTTCTTGTCAGTTGTAACACCACCACCCTTGCCCTTCTTGCCCTTGCGGGTTTTCATCTTTTCCCTCTTTTCTCGATTCTTGCGCGTGCGCTCCTCGTCTCTACGATCGCGCTCGCTCTTCTCCTTGTTGAAATCCTCGCGATCCTTTTCACGGCGCAGATCCTCGTCCATACCGCGCAGACGCTCATACTCGCGCCGGCGACTGGCCTTGTAAACGTGGAACTCTCCTGAGCCAGCACCAGCGCTTGAACCTTGGACGTTTGTGACGATCTCAGGCGGTGCAGAGCGCGAGACAGTGCCGGAGACGGCAGAATCGGGGATGCGGATGTTTTGGTCAGGCTTTGCGAAGAGGGCGTCGACAGAGGCAGCTTGGGCGGAGAGGGGAGTCAGGGCGCGCTTCTTTGTGGGACGGTGAGAGCGGGGGTCGGCCGATGTTGGGACGGATTCGGGGCCGGGGGCGGACATTGTCGTGAATGCGAAGGGAAGAGTTGAGTTGGAGGTCAAATCGTGTCTGGGAGAATGGGCTGAGGAACGCGTGAGGTTGAGATGTGGGCGGGCGCAATTGATATCCTGAACAGGTAGATAATGATCGCGTGTAGAATGTTGAGATGTGTAATCAAGACACAAATCTTTGGAATGAAGCGGTCGAATGGGTGTCTTGACACGTGAAGAGAACAATAGAAAGGCCGGCAGATACTTGGATGTGTTGACTAGGTCAAGATGGTCAAGATCTGGTGTATGAACTGCCAAGAATGTGCAAGGTACCTATGCGGACCATGATAAGCGCGCGGCAGTGAGCCGCGTCAGCCACCACTAAGTCCTTGCCAGGAAAACATGTGATTAGGAAAGGAACCATATGTTGAGAAATACGGTCAATGTAACAGTGATAACAGCCGGATAACGTTAAACGATGCTATAATAGATAAAGGAAACAGACGATCAATCCATTTATCCAGAATTTGTGTTGTAACCGACGGCTGATCCGTCCTTCAGCTGATCGTGTTCATGCAGATGGCAAGGGATTCTGGATGGTTGCAATTGAGACATATCCAATATATAATATTAGCCGTACGAATGAGACAACGCAACACGGGATAAATAAAAACGAAAAGAAAAGAAAAGAAAAGAAACAAGTTGGGAGAGAAAAATGTATGGTTGAGCATGACCCTTCAAAATCATGACACTCAAGATGCCAAAACGGTGACAGTTACTCAATCTGGCGCTGCAGATGTCCAGAATTGGTCAACGATCACAGTTTGTCAGATTCTCCTCATCTTTGATAGGGGAGCAAGAGCAAGCACGCAATGCATGGGCCAACGGAAGCTTCCAAGGGGACGGCACGGGCTGGGGGAACAACCTAAGTAGGATCATATGATTTCGGGATGCAGAGATGCTTCAATGTGCCCTGTGGCCTGTGCCATCGGATATTCTCCGCCGCGGTAGCCCAGGTCAAGACAGGCTTTTGCTTTTGCTACCTAGTTAATAAACAAGCCAGGCTCTTTACCTGATCAGTGCTGACCGTTTGCGGGAGTATCCTCAGATCGTGTCATGTAGTATTCGTATTAATGGGCCCATGCTATAGCAGGGTTGTCAAGATTTGGTTGAGACTAGCTCCATCTTCTTCTAGATCACGTATGGGCTGTTTGCTCTTGTATCATGAATTATGATACCTGATCGCAGCTTCAATCTTATTGGTTAATGGTAGTGTGCTTGGAGGGTAAGCACGCAACCACTGAGAAGCTGTTTTCCGTCTACAGTCGACAGATGGCGGGGCGGCTCCGGCCAGTGCAGTACAGTACAGTACCTGCCTAACGCCGCCATTCCACAGCGTGTTGCAAGGTACATTCCCCTCTATGACTGTCCACGGCTGGGCTGAGGTGGTGGGGGAAATCCCGGCATTTGGCGGGGGGCTTTCGGAAACATGGGTAACATGGTGTTTGCACTTGCCTAAGGTCAGCCATCTTCAGGTCAATCAAGGGCAGGAACGTAGCAAGTGCAGGTCGGGCTAGGTACCTACCTACCTATCTATCCACCTCGTGAGCCAACGAGGGGCGACCATTACATACTTTCACACCTCACGCCTCACGCCTCACACCTCTTACCTAAAACACAAAGACGTTGCACAAGGCAAGTACTTTACTTTAGTTTTCTTCCTTTTGTCAACCTCTTCTGCTCCTTCTTCCATTCTACTATTTCTACTTGTTCTTGCCACTTTCCTCCTACCTGTAGTCTATAACTGCCTACCTTAGTCGATATTTATGACTCTTTAGTAATCACCAACTACCAACTACCAACTACCAACTACCAATTACCAATCTGCTTCACCTTTGTCAGGCAAGACAATACCTCAACATTACATACAACCCTTGACCTCCAACAACTACGACCACGACCGCTTATTTTCAAATCCAAAGCCCCGGTAGCAGTACAATTAGCCAGCGACCGCTTTTCGACATCACATACACAACTTCATCATGGCCAAACCACGATTAATCATTCTTGTCCGCCACGGCCAGTCCGAGGGCAACAGTACGTTCTCTCCTACACGATTCTTTCGATACATCCGCTTACAATACCCCAGAAAACCGCGAAATCCATCAGACCGTACCTGATCATCGGGTCAAACTCACTTCAGAAGGCTGGAATCAGGCTCGTGACGCTGGTCGTCGCCTCCGTAAACTTCTCCGCCCCGACGACACCCTTCACTTCTTTACCTCACCCTACCGCCGAACACGAGAGACCACAGAAGGTATCCTCGAGAGCCTAACATCTGACGATGCCTCACCGTCGCCTTTCCAGCGATCTAGTATCAAAGTTTACGAAGAGCCCCGATTACGAGAGCAGGATTTTGGCAACTTCCAGCCATGTAGCGCCGAGATGGAACGCATGTGGCAAGAGAGAGCCGACTACGGCCACTTCTTCTATCGTATACCCAACGGTGAGAGTGCTGCCGATGCCTACGATCGCGTAAGCGGTTTCAACGAGAGTTTGTGGCGTCAATTTGGAGAAGACGATTTTGCCAGCGTCTGCGTGTTAGGTACTTTACCCTACTCATTTAATCCTATCGCCTCTTTACTAATGGTTACCAGTGACCCATGGACTTATGTCCCGTGTCTTTCTTATGAAATGGTACCACTTTACTGTTGAATATTTCGAAGACCTCCGCAACATCAACCATTGCGAGTTCCTCATCATGCGCAAACAGGACAATAGCAAATACCTTCTCGAAAACAAGCTGCGCACTTGGTCCGACTTGCGGCGAGAGCGCAAGGACAAAGAGGGAAAAGACGAAAAGGATTGTTCGGACTGCTCCAAGCTCCCACGTACAAAGACGTTTGTTGTGACACGTCAGTGGGGTGGCTGTCCTAACGGCTGTGATCATAGACGCCTCTATGTCAAACGTGAGGATCTGGACATCATGCGCAAGAAGGACCATGAGAACGGGGGACCAGAACCTTATGGCGAAGTTGCTTGCCCAGGCGAGATTGTCACGGTCATTAAACGGAAGCAAAAGTCTCAAATTGACTTGATCGCTAGCAGCAGTGAGAGTGCTACCCCTGGGGTAACTGAAGATGACGGTCCCGAGATTGATGTCTCATCAAACCATGGAAACAAATCCGTTTCTGACCTGAACGACACCCCCTCAGTCATCTCCGCTAGCGAGTACATCCAATCACCCTATCTTCACATCGGCCGTGACGGTGGTGGCACCTACTCAGGCCACACCTCTGCCGCCGAGACTGATAACGAGTCGTCCGAAGACGAAAACATAAGCTTACATCGCATCGCCTCTGTCAACGCTCACTTAAACAAGAACAGTAGCGAGAAATGCGACAAAGCTTCCTACAGTCAGAAGCCCCTCCGCAAGGCTGGTCCCGAGCACCTAACATATACGAGCGACAAGACTAGTCCCGATGAATTCGCTCGGTCTAATCGACTTGGTGACGCCTCGACTGATGCATCTTGTGATGGCGACGATGAGCACCTCGAGGATTTGGACGAAGCTGAGCGTCAGGATCGTAGCATTCGTGGCAGTGTGTATTGATGAAGCTCGCTTGGTCTCTTTTTATTCTCACTCTCCACTCTCTTATGATTGCAATTTCATGAGAAACGGTTGATACCAGTTCGTTGGTGGCGTACAGCGAGGCAGATGTGTTTTGACGATATTTATGCTTTTATTCTAATGACAGAATGACTTTGGGAATTATTAGCAATGGGTTGAAAAGGGCACGGAAAAGCAATGAATAGAATGACCGACTATGCTGGCATGGTTTCAGATTGTTTTTGATTCATATTTATTCTATTCAGAATTTTTAGACAGCATCTGCCGTGATAGTGTCTTTATTCGCATAATACAGTGCATCGCTACTCCTAACCTATGTTTTATAGACGTGATCATAGCTTTAATCATCTTTAATTGTCAAAATTATTGTTGATTTTAGCGTTTCGTGAGCATTGTATAACACCATGTTGAAAATGCACCACCGCCACCTCTTTTCCTGCGGTGTTCTATCTAAATATAATAGAAGAGAGCCAAGGTTCAATCCATTTAGCTTGCTCATCCCCCTTTCTATGCATATTTCCCCTTTTCGCCCAATTCCAGAAAAACAAAAGTTTACATTAAACCCAGCGAGGCTTGTACCTCACGCTCACTCTATCTTCTTGCATTTTAAAAGACACACGTGGTGAATAAGCCAACTGAAACAATGTAAAACTCCTAAACACCATGTCCAGTCTTGGAAGAAAACCCCAAGCCGTTTCCACGTCTTCCAGCCCGTGTAAGAAGGTAAGATAGGATAAGATAGAAACAAAGGCTCCAAAAAGTGATAGACCACAGATACAAGATTATTTGCCTCGGGGCCCTATAGAAACCGATGCATGGACGTCAAAGCGATGTCATGTAGTATGCAGAATACAGCCTCCCGGCCAAAGCGGGAGGCTTCTCTTTGCCGTAAAGAAGAATAGTAGAGGCCAGAAATAGACCATGCTAAAGGAGCAAAGTCGTGTGTTGGAGGGCCTCGATAGGCCTGCAGAACCGCTGCCATGCTGACGCTTAGTGGTAGTGGTTGGAAGAAGGTGTGAGAGGATCGGCCGTGATATCATTATGTACGAAACAGGAAAGTCGTAAACCGTCATGGAGTACAAAAAGCAAGAGTATAAGTTGTGAATGTGTGCAGTTACCCGTCCGAGGAGGGCAAGAGTGTCGTGGTCAAAAGAACTTGGACATGGCTCTGCTGAGATCGATAAAGTCAACCGGCTTCGTGACGTAGTCGCTAAATCCCGCTGCGACACACTTGTCCTGTACGTCTGACATGACGTTGGCTGACAAGGCGATGATGGGCATTTGGGGGTAACGGTTGGCGGATTCCCACTGTCGAATCTCACGGCAGGCCTGGTAGCCATCTTTGCGAGGCATATGAAGATCACACTGGAGTGGTAATATGTCAGTAATTAGGGACCTCGTACTCGACACAGTGCTTTTGCAAGACAGATAAACATACCAGAATAAGCGAGTAGTGCTTATGAGGCTTTGATAACACCATGGCGATACATTCAGCGCCGTCGACGGCAATCTCGACATCGACACCAATCTTCTTGAGGTACTTGGTAAGCACCTTCTGGTTGACTGGGTTGTCTTCAACCAGCAACACCTTGTAGCCCTTATTGCCCATGCGCCGTTCAATCTCCTGGTAGCTAGCCTTCTGATTCTCGACCATTTGTTGTGCCGTAGAGCGGTTCCGATCTATGCTCAGATCGCGCATCTTGTCTGGATCGAAGATGACAGCGAATCTGGATGGTTTTACAGGTTTGTAGATAAATGTCACCAGATTCTCCGATAGAAGATGCTCATGCTTAGTGTCGGCTGCTAACTTGATGACCGCCTGTCTTTGCACCGAGTCTGACAGGACGAGAATGGTCGTCTTATCGATCGTCTGTGACCTCGTAATATCATCCATGAGGCCAATGATGGCCTCAGCTGAGGGTAGGTTGATGACAATGTGCGTGAACTTGATGGGATCCTCACCGCCAATCAACGTCTGTGCCTCTCCGACACTTGCGAGAGCAGTGATCTGATGAGGTACGTCCTTTGGCAAGGTCATTTCGATGTGTTGAGTAGTGGCCTCACGACTATGAAATTGAGGGCAAATGATAAGGATCGAGTACATAGGCGGTCGGAAGTCTTCGGGCGATCCGCCGCCAGGCAGGAGGTGAGTAGCAGGAGAGCTACGTCCTGAAGGCATCTCCAACTTCATCTGAGAAAGATCTTGCCCACTAGCCTTGGCTGCCTCGCTAAAGCGGGCCAGACCTCCAGTAACAGATGTTGCAGACGATCGATCGGTAATCTGTGACTTGGCTGAACGGACAGACGGGTTGGAGCTACCAACAGAAACGCTTCTAGGGGATGTGAACTCAGATGGCGTGCCTCCAGGACTAGCTGCTTCGACGCTGCGCAAATGTTTTGGTGGAGGAAGAGGTTTGATAGTGTTGGGAATATTGTCTACTACCTCTGGTCTTGGTGTAAACGCACTGGTAGGTGGAGGACTGTCAGGTAGGTTCGGATGGTCCTCGGCTGTAGGAAGACCGAATCGTGCCGTGAAGGTGAATGTAGACCCTTTTCCAGGTGTTGCCCGGCCCGTCATGTTACCACCATGCAGCTCAGCCAGTTGTCGTGAGATAACAAGACCGAGACCACTACCACCATGTTGTCGCGTGCTGCTTCCATCGATTTGGCTGAAAGGTTTGAATATCAGGTCTGCCTCCTCCTTGGAGAATCCACGGCCTGTGTCAGTAACGGAGAACTCGAGCATGATCTGGTTTTCGTCCACGTCCGACCCCTCTGCTCGATACACACGGCAGCGACTAAAGACCTCGCCCTCAGAAGTGAACTTGATGGCGTTGCCAGTGACATTCAGTAGGACCTGACGAATCCGCACTTTATCACCCTTGACCCATGCAGGCACGTCGGCTTCGACAAGGTAATTCAACTCCAGTCGCTTAGCAATCGCCATAGTTGACACAAGCTCGTTGACATCTTCAATGATGGATCTGGTGTGGAACCACTCGTACTTCAATTTCATCATACCAGCGTCAACCTTAGATAAGTCCAGAATGTCGTTGATAATCATAATCAAGCTATTGGCGCTCGTTTGGATGGTATTGGTGTAATCAAGCTGCTCTTCGTTCAGGGTGGTGTCCTGCAGGAAACTTACCATGCCCGATATTCCAATCAAGGGAGTGCGAATTTCGTGGGACATATTGCTGAGGAACCTTCCTTTAGTCTCCATGGCTTCTTTGAGTTTGACCTCAAGTAGCTTGTGGTCATTGATATCCGTTGCTGAGCCAAAGTAAGAGCTGGCACCACTGCCAAAATCAATAGTGTCAATTTCAACACATCGGATAAGATGCCAGCGGTATTCTCCAGTCTTGGAAAGCAATCGAACCTCGGTCGTGTATGAAACTCGACCAGCACTATCAGTCGCCACTTTGATGATGCCTTTTCTAGCCAGTTCGGTCAAGTCGGCGACAGGCCAGTCGTACGCCGAACTACTACTAGAGCTATTGTTGCGAGATAATACCTGCTGCGTATTACGAAGAGGTGAATCCTGCGATGTACTGGGCTTGGGCGCATGTATAGTGCTTGTCGACGCCGCCTCGGATTGTGCTGATCCTTGTCGATATATGTTTTTGTCTGCTTCACGTTTCCGTCCGCTGGGTGTTGCAGGTTGTGTTGAGGGAATGCGGCATTTCGCAAGATCATCAGGGTGTACGAAATCCATGAAGCCCAGCCCAAGCGAATCAGGAAAGCTCTGTCCTGTATAGGATAACCACTGCTCGTTAGCAAATGTGATGCCTTCATCTTCGGTTGCCGTAAAGATGATTTGTGGGATGAGGTTGGCAAGCAATCGATGCTTAGCCTCAGAAGCCTCGATTTCCTCTTGCCGGGCGGCTTTAAGCTCAGCAATATGCTGATCGTGTATGTCCATGTACGATCCAAGAAACTGCATAATAACCCCTCTCTTGTCTTTCGAGGCAACCGCTCGAGCATAGAACCATCTGTATGCGCCGTCAAATCGCTTAATCCGAACTGTCCTGGAGAACTGCTCTCCCGTTCGAATGGAATGACCCCATGCTTTTAGATAGTCGTCTCGGTCGTCGGGATGTAGGCTTCCCCATGGGTCTGCCGCTAAATCGGTTGCTGTTTGGCCTCGATACGAAAGATAACGACTGTTGACCCAAACTATTTCTCCGGTCTGTGGAAGGGCAACAAACACGTGGGCAGGTAAAGAATCTAGAATAAGTCCCTTTAATCTATCAGATGGCGGTGGCATATCAACAGCTGTAGTAGTTAACGAGCCGCTTCGAGAAGGAGCAGTGACAGGCGTTGGTCTTGCTGAAAGCGTGGAACTGGGCGGAAGCGATTGGAAAGTAGAGGCAAAATCTGCGCCATAAGAGTGAAGCATGCTATGACCTTGTCGAGTGTCGCGTCCGGTCTTTGTACTGTCAGCTGAATTCTCATTTGTCTTGTCGTTCCTGACAAAATCCAGAGCATCTATACTGACATCTGAAGCGTCTGCTTGAGTCGGCTTCTTTGTCGAGCTAGCGGCTGACTCGTCTGAAGAAGTACGAACTGTCTTGCTATCGACAGATATAGCCGGATCCGATGTTTCGTGTGAAATGGAGGGGCCGCCAAGTCGAACGTTTCGCTTCTCGGAGGGTGAATTGTCTTTCGAGGTTTTTCTTGCTCGATGAGAGCCTGTACTACTAAAAGTCTCATGTCGAGTGGGTACCGTCCGCTGTCTGGAGCTGAAGTAACCTTCTCCTTGAGTGGTCGCAGCAGGACTTGAAGTTGGTGGGGGTCGCTTGTCTGCAAGAAAACCGCCACATCCCTGATCCCATCCAGGTGTCCCTAATGGTGATCCAGCAGCGCTCTTAGACACTCCAGAGTAGTCGCTCGGACTTGTCATACTGCCAGTTAGGGATTGGTGAGGAATGACATCGTCGGCGGTAAGATAAGCCATATTCTCCAAAGGACGTCCATCATGCGCAACCGCCCCAAACCCAGTCGTCTGGGGCCGTTTGCGCTGTAATCCTGCTAATTCGGTCTCAAGGTTACTGTAATGTCGGCATAAGGAAAAGGTTGTGGCCATGTGAGGTGCAAGATGCTCGAGAGAGTGCTTCAAATTAGATGGATAAGGGATGATTGGGCTCAGAATGGAAAGAATAGCGATAGGTGCCGGCTTATCTTTCTTGAAGCTGTCTGGTGTATTGCGGCCGCCTTCCTCAGTAGGGGCAGGAACAGTTTCGCTTTTGGATCGGGAATGAGATCTCTGCTCCATAAGAGTGCTGTCGAGTTTGAAAGTTCGAGTTGGTTTGGAGAGAAGAACATGCGAAAGTGGGATATGAAGAACTGTCCAGGAGTTGTCAACGCCAATAGCCTCAGGAGGTCGCATTCCGGTATAGTCAGTTGTATCAGTGTCTGGGTTGAAGGAGTCCTCATCCACCATGGCATCTGTGAAGAAAGGGTTCTCCTTGGGATCAGCTCGGACAGCAGGTGATGGAGCCGGAGACTGTGACCAAGGCGATGGTGGTGCTTGTTCGAACTCTTCGTATTTAGGGGTTGGAGGCCGTGGCCTGTCTTCCTCCAGGCGGTTCTCTAAACGTGAAGCTATTGTCTTTGTTCTGTCGGCAGCTGAATGAGTCTTGCTTCGAGTCGGTATGCGAGGTGAGCTGGCTGAGTTGAATATCGATGACAGCTTAGAAAATGAATCGGAGCGAGGCCTCCCAGAGTTCTTGGGTATGTTTGAGGCGGTCTCCTTAGCAGGCTTTGATTGCTTTAACGGTTCAGGTGGGATTTCATCGGCGAGATAGGGATAGGACCTCGTGAGTGCAATAGCTCTCCCACGTTCAAGTACTCGCATAACGCCGCTGTGGTCGATAAGAGGATCTGCTTCATAATCTAGAGCCTGTAGCACTGGCAAAACACGACCCTGGCTTTCCTTCTCTCCCAAGAGTGGGGCTTCCCAGCTTGGAATATTTTGCTCGATGGCGTCGTGTTCATCAAGGGCTGTCTTGTTTAGTTTGGCATAATCTGTCCGAGCTTCTCGGGAGGCACGACCCGCGGGATAATTGCTCTGACTCCTGGCCAGATATGCAGGTCGACGAGCCTGTGTAAGAGATGGACTCTGTGCTCTCTCCTTGTTCTCTTCGTATGTAGTGAAGGAGTGTCGACTGTAAAGGCCAGGTCGGGCAGCAGAGTTGACGCGAAGAGTATCATCGGAGATCGATGGTGTAGCATTAGACCCAAGTCCAGATCTATCGTAGTCGCTGGAGCTCAAAACGGTGCTGCTAGTCTGCTTTGCAGCCATATAACCAAGACTCAAGTCGTCCTCCTTGTGCTGGTTAAAGGTAGCCTTCTGACCCCAAGGAACATTTTCAATATCTGTCGAGTCAGCTGGAATAGCAAGTGTCACCCGCTCAGCTTTGTACACATCCTTCATAATTTGGACTACATTAGTCCACCAAGCATCCAGGCCAGGCTCAGCCGCGAGCATTAGAGAAAGATCATAGAGGTTAGGATTGGGGAAATCAGGGTTTCCGGGTTGAGGCGACATGGCGGATGGGTTGAATGTAAAGTTGGACGCAGGAGTTGAAGTGCTTGAGTGAACCTTGTCCTGGGCAGCCATGCCCAGGACGTCAAAGGATCCATAGCTGAAAGATCGAGGAGCACCCGTAGGTGAGAGAGTGGTGAAGGGTCGATGCAGATATGAAGGCACAAATCCGGCGGGCATCATACGTGGAAACGGGTAGGATGGTGTACCCGCAATAGGTCCGGGAGTAGGAGCGCCTCGAACGGTGGCGCCCGACTCTGTTGAAGTCGTCGTGAGAGCTGAGGTCTGGAGCGGTGAACTAGAAAGGCCCTCTTCGGGGATGGGAGAAACCCGATTCTTTTCGTTGGGGCTTGCCATCAGACCTCTGGCCGACATTTCGCGGCGTTCGAGATCGCGTGCGAGTTTTTCTCGATATTCGTTGAGCTGCTTTTGTGAGGAGGCTTGGGTAGGGGAAGCAATTGCACCAAACCCTGCACGCCGAGGACTCGATGCATCGATAGCAACAGGGGCAGTCAATGGTTCGGTGTCAAGGCCCGGGTCCTTGATTACAGAAACGGTGCTCTCGTTGGTAGAATTTTCTAACATATTGTTGTGGACGCGGGGCTGCTTGGATTGAGCATCAAGGGGCGAGGATGGGTGGCTCGGGTGGCGATCCGTCGTCATTGCGTCACGCGCGGTTGGTGTCGCAGTCGCATTTGCAGTCGAATTCGAGGATGATTCCGACATCACACATCCATTTCTGGCAGCGTTTATAGGCGACTTCTCGGTGAAGGGGGAGGACAACAAGAGGGACGACGAGGAGGGGCGAGTCGCCAAGTCGTGTTGACGCGCTGGTGACTGGGTCGATAATATGTCGTCGCCAACCGGCGAGGTGGCTCTTTGCATGCCTCACAAGGGAAAGACTCCTGGAGGAAACTACTTCAAATCCTTCTCGCCGGTAGGAAGATTGGTGCTGAGGACGATTCGCGGTTTAGACGATATATCAAACTAAGCAGTGGTGGAGATCGGGACGGAGGTAGAGTAGAAACTTTGTTCCCTCTGACCTCAACCAAGCCAGCAATAGCAGCACGACAACAGAAGCAAAGAGACGCCAGACCAGTCGACTAACGAACAAGGTGTGTGTATGCTGTCGACTGCAGGCAGGTCAAGTCAAGATAGGCCGGACCCAGGATCCGAGGATGAGTGAGGGTCGTAGGAGCAACGCAGGAGGTTTGGAGTACACAGTCTGTAGAGAATTGGGGGTTCAACGACACACCGGTTCCTGTGGAGTGTAGTGTGCGTGCCTCTTGTCCGCTGTGTCTGTGGCAGAGAATGAAAGAGTAGCGGTGGTAATTAGCGGTGGTAGAGAGAGATGGTGGACTGGCCTGGCCTGGTTAGTAGAGAGCCGACTTGGAGGTGGGCGAAGATGGCGTCGGCTTCACAAGTAATGTAGGTATAGTTAAGTATAGTTTATTTGCTTTCGGTCGCTATTTAGCCCACTACCCTGAATAATGTACTTAACGGATACTTTACCACGCAAAACGGGGGTAAATCAAACCCTGTGCATTATGACGTAGGGAAGAGATCCTCAGGGAAAGAAGCAAGAACCTAATGCAAAGATAGGCAGGTACGTACCGGAGGCATGCGACCACCTCGAAGGCTACTAAATAACCATCACTTCCTTACTGGCACACAATAATACTCGTCAGTTTCATGAATCGCTCTACAATGCCATCCGCCATCATCATCTTCTTCTTCTTTTTCTAGTTCTTCCTCCTTCTCATTCTATCCTCCGTCAGGCGCAGACTTAAGCAGTGATGGCGGTTGTCTAATAACAAGCAGCAGCAACCGCAAATCAATCCAATACTATCCATGCACCCATTCAGGGGATTGGCTGGTGCTCCTCAGCGCAGATTACAGTGAGAGACGACTGGCTCTCGCTGTGAAAGTGGGCGTTGGCTGCTGCATCACCATCGTCATCGTCTGCTAGCCCTGGTCCATGGCCCGCCAAGCCTCAGCCCCAGCCGATGTTTTCTCCGGCGGATGCTAGCATCCCATCCTATCCATTCACAGGAGCCCTTCCAATTATGGCGGTTTACATACCTTCAAGCTTATTCCATTGAGGAGCTTTGGACGACTATGCGCCATGGTGCCAGCATCCAATAACTTTCAGGTACGCTGTAGGCCATGCGGCCTTCGCGGTACGACAAACCATGACAGCGTTTATCAAGAAGCCAAAGGCAGAGGGTATTAGTGGCTAGCACGAACCCAGTTTCTGGGTCTCTCTGGTTTTTTGTCCCGCCCTAGGGAGAAAGTCTCCGTGACAATAACCACTAACTGAATTGGTAGAGGTCACTTACAGCAACTACTGCTGCCTGTCGCTTGTCCTTCAACACCAGAAGCACTACGGTTATTCTTAGTTGACAGCGATCGGCAGTGTGAGAGAGCTCAATTCTAGGAGCCGAAACCTATCGACCGAATGAGTCGAGGTGCCTTTCGACCACTTTAACAGACATTTTTATTGCCCTCGCCCTCTGCCTTTCAGGATTCTCCTCCTGACAAGCGCTCGAGCCACTATCGCAACTGGCCATTCCCCATAACCCTCTCCCTTGAGATCGGCGATCTTGAATTATGTCTAGGACAAGGACTTCGCAACTAATCTAGTAAAGGCTCTCCGTTTTGAGTTCTCTTCCTCTAATGATATTGCAAATATGACAGCAACAACTCATTCTCATGCGCAAGCCATTCGCTCTCCTATCTTTCTCAATATGATCGCCTTTCCCGGATAATCAGTCTTGGAGTAGGCGGAACTTTACCAAACTAACATTGCTAACTTACCAGGTAGCTAAATCATGGCACTGACTCCCTACAGCTCTCCCATTCGCTCTCACCACCGCCAAGCAGATCAGACCTGGCCAAACTCAACGCTCAATTGACATCACAGTGACTACCTCCACAAGTCTCTCTGCCCGCCACCCCGTTGTGTTACCATACGTAGAGCGACGACAAACCGCATGGTTGATAATGATAATAGACTTTGGGTTTCAAGCTAACGACTTATCAATAGCGGCTTCTGGGCCTGGAAATTTTATGAAGCAAAGATGAGATTCCTAAATCTCGCTCTCAAGTGGGGAGGCTTTCCTGGGGTCAGCCCTCAATTTCAAATTTCCAAGACACCAGATTGGGACCAGCGTCTCGGCATGCCACGCGGACTTGTGGGTTAATGGAATGTAGCTGGACAACCCAGAGAGAAACACGACCATTGAGGGCATAGTAAGATGTTCTGCCTACCAAGGGTCTTTCGTTAGCATGCCTGGGTACCGATAGACCTCGTCGTTCATATCGATCAGAGAGCTGCTCTTTTCGAACAACGGATCGTGGGAATGGATTTGCTTCCTATCACCAATAAGAGAAAATCACCTGGCAAAGTGTCCGTTTCCGCGACGGCACCTGATGGCGGCACGACGAGGGGAAATCTCCCCACTTGGTGAGTTAACAGCTCACTCAAGCAAGAGTTCCATGATGAAAATCGGACAGGTTGGTGGCAGGTTTGTTTCCTCTGGGCGCTTTGTGCGCTTTCACATTTGGGCCCTGCAAGCAGTGAAATCTGAGATGTGATAAAACTGGAGCCTGTAGTGAGTAATCCTAGCTAATTAACTCACATATACAGAGTAGGTACAGATGCACGGAGGAATGAAGTCCCTACGGATACATACTTACCATGGTAGCAGTTGGATCGTTATCGCACAACGAGCTCTACTGCTGCTGTGCCAGTTACAATGGTCGCCTGGTCTACAGTTCTCCTTGGACACTGTTACTTGTCTCGGAGTCTCGTGCGCCCACCGGCGCCTGAAGCAGCCGCTGGCTTAAAACTTGAACTTTGAAGGCACTTTCACTCTCGCATGACGTCTGTGTGTTCAGGGCACACCGTGACGTCAAGCAACGCTCCCACTAAAGATCCAGCCAATCCCAAGTTGTGGGGGTCATTGTCTGGCGACAACGTATTCAACCTTCGAGATGCGGATCTGATAGAGCTGTCCAGGCTGAGGTTATCATCATGCCTAGTCAACCACCGTCCACGAGAATATTTCCGACCATTTACAGACAAGACCTTATAGAACAAGCGGGTATTGATTCCCGTTTGGTATGTTCTCAGGCTAGATTATTCAAGCCCAAGGGCCTGGGCTCTGCTTATTCCCGCATCCCACCTGTGCTGAGACTTTGTTATCACGGCCACATCCAATAACCCTCATCTGTGGGCGTTCGCATGCTGTTAGCAAAGCTCAAAAAAGAATTCATTCATCAACACCCGGAACTTTCTTTACAAGATAGAATTGAAGCACTATTTGGGTTGTTTTCTTTTATTGCTTTTCATTGCTAATTATTCAACAACTTGACTAGATATAGACATATCAATGGTGCCTAGATACGCCGTCACGCTGACAGTTACATACATACTTATTTACTGTGGACTAGCAATCATGTGTCACATAGTTGAATCAGCTGAACCTGGCTGGTAGGCACAATGAAGATATCACAGGAGTGCCGACTCGCTTCGAGCTCAATGGGGTTTATCTACTCCAGTGGACATTGTTAAAACGTGGGATCAAAGCTTCGAAAAGCAATTCGAAATACATATCAAGCCTGTGAATGAGTCGGGTTGCACTATCAAAGGGTCCAAAGATCAGAGACTTGCTGGCTTGAAGCTTGGCTCATCAACTGAAGCGGGGATGACAAAGGATGCGGGACTTTGCCCCCGTCGTCAATTCGCAAGGATCCTTGATTTCTGGATTCATTGACGATGACAGCCATGCGAGTCGAGCCTGAATCGGGGATTATTCCAGAAGCCCAGCCCAACGCAATGCTAATCTTTCCCCATCTTGTCTACCCTAAAATCGCTTAGAGCTGTCAGCCGCGCGGATGCGGACGACGTGACCGTTTTGTGTCCACGGATCCTTGCTCACGTTGCTTTTGAGCTTGTCAGGTATCACCATTGTTTGTGGGTTATCGGATGACTTTGGAGGTCTTGGGTCCAACCGCTAACATAAAAAACCTGCCTAGCATGGAACATGGTTACCGCGCTCGAACCTTGAAGCGAGGGCCAACAGATCTGAGCATTTATGCCGCTTTTGCTCTCTTTGCGAGCTTGTAATGGGGTTCTCGAGGACATTTTCTCTGTACAACCCATGAAGGCATCATAGACGGCGATTGGACAGCCAGGAGACTGGGTATATGCTTGCGCTTTGCATTAAGTGAGCTGTTGCCCTTGGACTCTTGGCGGGTTTAGTTGCCATACCATGTAATCGACATCGATTGGGCGCGTTGCACCAAGTGTTGATGCTACGGAGAGTCGGACGTGGTCGGAAGACGTGAACATGCGTGCTCTAAAGTTCGAGCCATCCTTAGACTTATTTGATACTAACAGACAACCGTCATGTACGTTGAAGGACCTGTCTGGAACTCAATATTAGGACAGTTTTCACTAACAAGATATGAATCTTGAGGCTAGCATACCACTCCCTCTAGAGTGAACTAGTCGCTTGTTAACATGAAGCCAAACTCTAAAAATGACCTTGGCGCAGCCACTCTTCTCACTCTTTATATACATAGGGTTGAAGAACCAGATAGCACAACCTCGAACCAAAGTTGCCTACAGTAAAGGCTTGGCTTTTCCTTCAAAAACGACTTATTCATAGGATTGGCGCTTAATTTCTGGCTAGAGGACTACCGCAGGTACTATATACCATATATGTTCTTACTGTGTGCTTTCAATCAAGCGCTGTTGAACTCGGTGGACTCGGGCTCGTTATTCATGTCTCGAATAGTCTCGTATCGCTGTAGCTATATAAGGGTCACTGCGGTGTTTCTTTATATGCTGGGGTTGTCTACTGTCATTCAGGCCTTACTGTTGAGTGTATCTTTAAATACGCGCAATAACTGGTTTAGTAGCCCGGTTTAAATGTCGCGAGTGGCTTGGTTACGTTAAAAATTCAAAGGCGCCAAAATGACTTATATTACCATTACCTTTTCGAGCTGATGCTCTAGGTATTGCTTATGGAAATAATGATGCGATCCTTGAAAGAATTCTTCGAACTCGTTAAATACCTAGGGTTGACCCGTGTCTACTGTAAAAAGAATTAAGTCGAGATAGCTAATAAGACGTGGGCCATCAAAACCGCCTCAGTCAAAAGGCATAGAAACGGAAGCTTGTCGTCCAGTATGTTGTATTCCAGATCTAGACGTGATCGTTGCTCCAAAAACATCTTTGGCTAAACAGCAGAGTTCTAGGTCTGCATGAAGTTCCGCCACGATCAATCCGGTCATTACTGTAAAATTGTTTCAGAATATGCGGGATCTGTAATTACTGTAGATGGACTTCTCTCTCTCTTTTCACTGTGGTAACTGTACAACTTCAATGATGTGTCCATCTTCTCAAGAAGTCTCCTGGTGTTTTGTGCGCGTGTACAGTTGTTGCGGCCTATAATGCTGTAGGTTTGTGGGTTCCGTGATACGTCTCACTCGGCGAGGCATGTATGGGTTTGATCGAAGAGGACTCGTTATGGTTTTTGCAGGCATCTCAAGGTCGGGGAGCCTAATAAACTGTAACGGCCTACCATGGATAGGCAGACACAGACAATAAAAGGATAAATGACAAGTAAATGTGGTCTCATTCTCATGTATACATTGAAAGACCTGCTTCTTTCAAGCTGGACATCGACGCGCCCAAACCGTCAACACAAATTAAAGGTTTGACCAAACGAGTTCTAGCCATAAAAATACAAACAGACTCCGCAACACCGTTTCAATAACGCCCAAATCCGCCTCTCCACCTTGTAGCAAAGGTTGATCAAAGTTGAGCTCTCGACAATGTCAAGTGGTTCAAACTAGCGCGGTCAGGTCGCACTTGGTCCCTTGAAACCGAGCTTTTGCTTCTGAATTCGAGGGACAACCCCCACCAAAGTGATGACGGACAACAAGAGTACGGCCCACAGCTTGAGCTTCAGCACGTTCTTGTTGTAATCTGTCTCGACGGCACTGACGACAGTAGCCAAGAGAAGAACGAAGATGATATAACCACTCCAACGGTGGTACTTCCAGATAGACTTGGCCTTGCTCTCACCACCGTATAGACCAGGGGTAGCCCACATGGTGAAGCCGACACCATACTGGAGCAGCAGAATGATGGAGGTGATGACACCGAGGTAGCCATGGACGGAGTGGAAGTGAGGGCCGTTGTTTGCAAACTTGTTGTATTCAATGATGGTTACGCCGGCGACCAGTAGTAAGAAGGCCATCAGGTTAAGGGTAGCGTGTACACGCTGGCCGAGGCGCTTCTGCTCGGCAGTGTGTGTAGGTTGAAGACTGAGCACAGATTGGGCTAACGTAAGGACAGCAAGAGACTGAAGAAGCGGATGGGCTGAGAAGAGGATCAGCGGTTTCGAGAGAACGCTGGCCCAGATCAGAACAGCGAGTAACACAATGCCCATTTGGGCAAGTATACCGGTACCTTATGGTAGAAAAGGTTAGCACTAGGAGTCTGTCGAGAGGTATTGATGGAATAGGCCTACCAAGAACAAGATTCCTAACCATTGGAACGCCGTCTTCTTGCGCAGCATCGCCAGGCCGACCAAGCAGTGGTTCAGTTTCTCTAGCTGATAGACCCTCAACCGGAGGGAATCGCTCCGGGACACCCGTAGCACTCGCCATGGTGGCTTGTTGATGGTTTGCGTTGATGTCGAGGCGTGCGTGTCCTTAATATGGTGAAGTTTAAAAAGTTTGATGCGATGCGCCGTGATCAAAAGTAATTAACAAGAGATTTGTCTATCCTGGATTGACTTTTGGATTCAGATGTTGTCACGTATATGCCTTGATCAGTTGAACCAGAATCACAGATGCAGAGGCATGAGAAAGAGGAGATTCACAAGGACAAGTCTGAGTGCAGTTGCATTCACTTTTGGATAAAATGAAAGTTGACGTCAATGACAAAGTGACAAGCATGAGAGCACTGGCCAATCAAAAGACATGTTTTTACAATACGCGGGGTAGGCCCGACCTACCTAGGAACAGTAGGGAACCTAGGTAAGCATGGCAAGTACTAGAGTACATCATGAAGGCTCGCAATCGCGTCAGTAAAGCCGAAATAACTTGAGAGCAGCTCAGGCCGGGATATATAAATGCCGGGATTAATGCACAAACAATCGCCTGAGGGCACTTACCCGACGCTGCCACGAACAGAGATGTACTATGTATGTACTAGTCACTACCTAGGTATGGATCGACACTGGCAGACTTGCTTAGAAGGGCCACCATTTCATGACCTCAGTTCACAGATTGCATCATTATCAAGTGTAGAAGCCAAACTGGAAGGTAGTAAGTGCTCTGTGATGCCGAGTGCTCATCATAGGTCGGGAGTAAAGAACAGTTGATTTATGCAGATGAAGAGAGAAGAGGAGGTTTTTGCAAAGGTTGTCCATAGTATTTAAGGCTTCAAATCAGTAAAGTTTTATGGAGCAGATGCAATGTCGAAACTTTCTTAGACCTAGAGCCCGAGGATATAATAATCAAGCATTAACTACACGCTCCGGTAATAGGGCCTACCCTAGGAGGGCTAAATGCGCAAACTCCCTTGTTAGTCCTAGGGAACTATCAAGTGAGCTTATCTATTAAACTATTGCTCAATGTAATCAAGAAAAGCAATTGATAACACTATTTTCAGTCCCACAAGCAAAGATATTCTCTGACTGCTTATTGAACAGCTTCTAATGAACCCCGAAAAGCCGCCGGTCCGCTACCGAACCATCAACCTCCACTCCCCCGAAGCCGCAACGGGACTAACCCCGCGGTAAATAAGATAGGCCGCCGGCGAGCCGAACTACATACTATTTGGGGTCTAATTCTTTAATAAATAATTTAAATTTTTGGGCAGATATACATAAAAATTTGGTGCTGTATGTATACATCTAATAATCATAACAATGATAAAAAGGAGCAGGAATCAGCAACTTGGTTATCTTGGGCATGATGTATTATTACCGCATGTATCATAAATATCGGCTGGCCGGAAGTGGCCGAGACCCCTCGTCCGACCAACGGTCATGACCGCAGCATGAGCAGATAAATAGATAAGACGATTCTGTCAGTTATCTATTTAAATTCTTCTGTATGACTTCTGATCTATACTCTTTCTATTATTTCAGCCAGTTCCAATTCATTCATCATGGCTTCTATTGCTGACGAGATCGAGTATAAGCTCGACAATATCGAGGTCTCGAGGGTTCGCTCCGAGGACATTGACAAGACCTTCCGCTCATCATGCATTGGTAAAGCTTTCTCTCAAATTCAATTACACTCCGTCCTGTGGTCTTATACAGTACTAATCAAGTATAGATCTTATTTCTGGTACTCTCGGCGGCAAGGTCCTTGGCTTCTCAGACCAATGGTTCTGCGAGGCCGAAAACCTCCTGAATCCCAAGGCTCCCATCGCTCAGCCCGGCAAGATGGTCTTCACAGGTGCCTGGTATGACGGTTGGGAGACTCGAAGACATAACCCAGAGCCGTTCGACTATGTCATTATCAGGCTGGGTGTCGCCTCTGGCACAATTGAGGGTGCTGAAGTTGACACAGCCTTCTTCAACGGCAACCATGCCCCTGCCGTCTCGGTTGAGGGCGTCTTCAGCCAGAATGACGACGAGGTTGTCTTGTGGGCAGGAGGCCGAGGAAAGTGGGAGACTATACTCGGCGTACAAGAGTGCGGTCCTTCTCAGCGATTTGGCTGGAAGCTAAAGAACCCTAGCCAGAAGCAATACACACACGTTAGGATCAACATGTACCCTGACGGTGGCATTGCACGATTCCGTCTCTTTGGACACGCCGTCCCCGTCTTCCCCGACAACAAGGACGCCATATTTGACCTTGCGGCGGCTCAAAACGGCGGCATTGCTGTGTCATGCAGCGACGAACATTTTGGAACAAAGGACAATCTGCTTCTCCCTGGCCGAGGTAAGGACATGGGCGACGGTTGGGAGACTAAGCGATCACGAGGAAAGGAGCACACCGACTTTGCCATTATTAAACTTGGTGCGCCCGGCTACATTGAGAAATGGGTCGTGGACACGGCGCACTTCAGGGGAAACTATCCGCAGAAGGTGTCAATTGAAGGCTGCGAGTGGACGGGCCATGGAGATCCTGTCGCAGATGCTACGGCCTGGAGGGTGTTTGTGCCTCCTAGCAAGACAGGTCCTGATCAGGAGCATGAGTTTGAGAGCGATGAGAAGGAGAAGAAGGGTCTTGTAACCCATGTCAAGCTTGTAATTATCCCGGATGGGGGCGTTAAGAGATTGAAATGCTTTGGCAAGCGAGCTGTCTAGGATATCCGAGATTTATGATGGTTGAATAAAAAGCAAATACAAGACTCATGATGTGAAACGCATTGCAGAGTACTAGAAATCCAAGTGGATATATCATTAACCTCAAACAACTCATGTTTGTAATTATTAGTTACGCACCAACAGCATCATCTCGAACGTGGCATTATATTACACTGCAGTGGAGAGAGACTTTAAATGCCGGATTGGGTACCAACACAAGGGTCGTTGAAATGCTGCTGTGGCGGTGCTGCTGAAACCGAAAGGTGCTCTGTGTTAGCGGAGCAGCTCCCAAACCTAACTTTTAAGCGGAATGATGGTTTCTCCAGGACCTCATCAGGGACAAAGTGGGTAGGTTGCCCTCCACGACAACTCACACGATATCAACACATGCCAACTTTCCATGATCTTGACCTGGACGATATCGACCCGACAGCAGTAGTATATTCATATAGCACCACTCAACACCCACATCCCGCCTGCGAAGCCATCCTCCGACATAATCACCGCACACCGAATTCCATGAACCACACGCCGCATCTCTCTCTGTCTCTGCCCCTCCCTCCATCATGGATCTAGGGGACTCTCTCGGCCAAGACGGACAGTCTGAGGACAAACCTCGAACCCTCCCATCAGATCTCCCCAGATCCCTTGATGACAGACGACATGTGCCCAACGAGCATCTCGTCACAGAGACTGAGATGTACGATGGTTGGCAAGGTTCGTCGCACCGCCACCTGCGTATATGCGCTTCTTGTATAACTGGCACATCACTGACGTCGCTGCAACAGGCCAGTCCCAGTTCCTCACAACACCAGCTATAGCAAAGCCCCTAAACTTCGGAAACCTGTCGCTCAATGATCCCGACTACGACGATGATGTCACAAAAGGCCCCAAAGATAGCGATACGCGATTAATGGAAATGCTGGCCGCTCAGGCAGCGCACCAAGCAGCTCCTGCTTTCGAGGACGAAGATGAGGTCGTAAACAGCGAGACTCTATCAGAGGCGGACAAGAAGGAGAAGCTCCAGAAAGCCCTCAACATGGCTGCGAGTAACGGTGAT
The DNA here is from genome assembly GCA_021655885.1 of Fusarium abutilonis. Classification (NCBI taxonomy): domain Eukaryota; kingdom Fungi; phylum Ascomycota; class Sordariomycetes; order Hypocreales; family Nectriaceae; genus Fusarium; species Fusarium abutilonis. Next base: position 78,604 of record JAJJWN010000263.1, read on the forward strand.
GTCGACAGGATCCGAAAGCTTCTTGGTGGAAAGGCAAAGGAATATCTTGACTTGGACGCCGAAGATGAAGATGGAACACCGCCGCTTATCTATGCTAGCTGCTTTGTAAGTGCCTTCCGGCATCCTGTATGCAGGTTACTGACATCAAAACAGGGGCACGAGCCCGTCGTCCAAGCATTGATCGAAGCGGGTGCTAATGTCAACAAGCAAGACCGCAATCAATGGACAGCTCTAATGTGGGCCATGACAAATCGACACAAGGGTATCGCGAAACTACTACTCGACAACAATGCTTCTTCCGACCAAAAAACCTCATCAGGACGAACGGCATTCGATTTTGTTCCTCCGGATAGTGAGATGTCATTCTACCTTCACGATAATGGCTACAATATCGGGAATGCGGGTACCGACGACTTCTATCGGCCTGGCTTCTCCCAAGATCGATTTGAGGAAGAGATGGCAGAGAACGAGATGCGAAGACGGCTAATGATGGAGAGCGCCCGGGATCTTGAGGTCGATTTAGGAAATGTGGGCATGGACGACCAGCCAGAGGTATGATCTGAGCACAGAGCCTTGGGTAACTTTTTGACTGACTGAAGGTACAGCCCGTCGACGAATTTGAGGAAGAACAGCAAGAGTTTGACTGGAATCGTTGTCTACATGATCAGATGTTCGTTTTTCAGGAACATGAGCTCGAGCGAATACTGGATATTGTCATCACCAACATGACGCCACAAAGATCACCGACGCAAAAACCTGTCCCAGCCAACATGATATTCCTCAGCGCGCGATATGCACACTACCACTCGAGTCCCGAGTTGCTGGAGCGGCTCTTGGTGTCAGCTATGGATTACATCAACGAGGTTGTTGAGCGGTGTCAGTGGGATATGACCATACTGGCTTTTTGGATCTCAAACGCTACTCTCCTACTTCATTACCTCAAGAAAGATCCAGGGCTATTCCAGGCAACGGCTGAGTTTCAAGCCCAACTCGCTGAGCTGATAAACGAAATCTTCATCCTTATCGTGCGAGATGCTGAGCGACGCCTGGACAAGGTCTTGGACGTAGCCATGCTGGAACACGAGACCATTCCCGGATTTGAAGACATCACATTCCAAAATGAATGGAAGCTGTTCAAGCGGAAAGCACAAGTGAAGGAAGAGCCGCTGGAGAAGCGTTTCCGGCCCCCATCACCAAAGCAGCGCGCTAAACCAGCTCCCCGAAACGTCACCTCACTTCTCTCTTCTACACTCTTTGTGCTGGACCTATACGATGTCCACTCGGTGATTACAGCCCAAATCATATCTCAGCTTATCTACTGGATTGGAGCAGAGCTCTTCAACCGCATCATGTCGAATCGAAAGTATCTAGCTCGGACAAAAGCTATGCAGATTCGCATGAACATCTCCACACTAGAGGACTGGGCAAGGACAAATAATAGGCAAGCAGAACACTTTGAAGGAGGCGAGATGCGTTCTTCAGGGGAGACGACGATGGATGCTGCTCGGAGACATCTAGCGCCTGTGATCCAGCTGCTGCAATGGCTCCAGTGCTTCTCATCCCTCGACGGAGATGATTTAGAGGCTCTTATAATTACGCTACAGCAGCTCAAGCGGCTCACCCCCCAACAACTTATTCACTCAGCCAATCATTACAGGGCAGAAGTAGGCGAAAAGGGCCTACCAAAGAGCGCCATGAAATACCTTGTCAATATTCAAAAAGAAGCAGCACTCAAGCGCGAGCGGCGGCGTAGTGGTATACCCTCTCCACAGAAGTCGGGTCAGGACAGCACTCCGTCAACACCGGTAAGGAGCAGGTCAAATGGCAACCATCTTGAGACCCCTGGAAGCGTGGCAAGTCATATTGAGGACGACATCTCCGACGATGACGATGCGCCCGAGCATTTACTACTGGATCCCGCACTAATGTTGCCTTTCACGCTGCCCTCGGTCACCGATATGCTTGTAACATATGGCGCTGGGTTTGGAGGAGTGAACCGTGAACGAGAGCGCAAATACATTCCGACTGTACCACCGGAGTTTCTTGAAAAGCTGGAAGTGAGTGGGGGGACTAGGAAAGGGCCAATGTTTGGCGAGGCAGATTGGGAGAACGAGGAAGTCTGAAGGACGATCGCACTGGCTGTCACAAGGCGAAGGCCGTGTTCAAGGTGATCCAGCCCAGGAGATCCAATGAGGAGACAGAGATTCTATTGAAACCCCTTTCGCATAAAGAGCAATGCCGCTTGTCGCAAACATAGAGAATATGGACTGCAGAGCGTATCCCACGGGCCAATGGTGGCAGGCAAGCCAGTGATTCATCGACACGGCTGAAAACTTTGCTGTGCAAGCTGCAAGGGGCAGAGGCATAGGCGACGGGAAAAGCTCACCATCCTGCGGTGGCAGACGCACATTCACGGCCACGTTCTCGATGTGACGAGTACTGTATATCAGGAGATGGAGGGTATCCGACAAACGGCCAACAAGATAGGAGTGGGTGGTGTGGTAGAGTTGTAGGTCTAGCGCGAGATTGTATAGCTCGGCATATGGCGCATGGAGTTCTCAGGGGGAGAAATCTAAAATTTTCGTTCTTGGCTTTTGCTTCCATGAAGTTGGCACATCAAAGTGCCAACCATTTTCTTTGTTTGAGCTCTACCAGCCACACAATTCGAACAGTGATGCTCGATGATCCGTACAATACGATTTGCAGTATGCAGTCAAGCTTCCTTGGTGGACCAGACGAATCCCCTAGCAAGGATTCCACACCCACTTCTTGCGTTGTCTTTGCTGCATGCACTCAACAGTTGGCACAGGCCAAGGAGACCGCGTTTTCTCTTTTCCCATTGCACTGTTCTTTGCCTGTCCATGGACTTCGTTTGGTTGATGGCTCATACTACGACACGTTTTCAAGCAGCACTTGGCCTTGATAGACTCTAAATCAGAAGGGAACAGAAGAAAATATAATATGAGGAATTCTCCGCCGTATCACCCTCCTCGTCTTTGGAAAAAGAGTATCCACTCCCACGCTATAGAGATGTGTTGGCATCCATCACCAAGGACAAGGGGCCGAGGGCGGTGACACTGACAGCTGATGAGTCACCCATGGCTCCCGTCTCTATCGTGGATTGCGGGATTTCAACGGCTGGCTGCTTTTCGTTTTTCGTGTGGCTGGAAAGCTGTGCTCTCTTTTCTTCTGTGGCATGGCTTCAAGGGCTCAATACATGCCTGAGAAAACAAGACTTGGGGAAAGTAGGGCAAAGAAGAATCCTTGTCGGATCCCAGCATAGAAATGGCCAGGGCTAGGCTCGGGAAGCGGGTAGATCTTCCAGGGCAGACAATCCTCTGCAATTGCCAGGCAGGCGGTGCAACAAATAACCTAACTTGAATAAAAGGATAGAAGGTGATAAAGTAGTAGGCACTTGGAGTATTCTTTCAAAACAGATGTTTTCTTCTTGCCTTGTCATTCGCCTACAATACCTCGATTATCTGTTGAATCACCTCCCACAGTTGTCAGAAAGGATTGAGACATTTCCCCAGCTTTTTCCGGCTAAGGCCGATCTCTCTGATCTGATGGGAGAAGAAGAAGAAGAAAAAAAAAGAAAGTTTTTCAACATTCCAACGACGCTCTATGTAAGGGATAACAAGGTTTATGATGGGTGTTAGTCGATGTGATAGAGTAAGTGTAAAGAGCTCGCATTAAAAATCTCAACTTACGCACACTTTCTGGGAAAACGTGTGAGTTTGGCCGACAGCTAGTAAAGCACCAAGTTAAGCGACACAGACTGCAAAAAAGAGAAGCCGTTTTCACCATGATTCAAAATGTAAGCAGCCCGTCAGAACTAGACTCAACGGGTTTTTCTGTTTGATAAAAACTGGTGCAAGGTGACGAACTGGTGATGAATAACAGACATAGAAAACAAAGTTTGGTCGGCGTTTCTCGTGTAGCTTAAATTGGTGGCGGCAACGTTATCCGAAAGCCCCAGGAGAAGCTACAAAAGTTAATTGTCTAATTGATCTAAATGTGGCGTTTGCAGAGTTGCATCGTTCCTTGCGTGGTTTGTTCCAATACTGAGATAGTCAGGGCAAGATGGAGGGAGGACTCTGTTTATTGATGCTCTCTTGAGACTCTGTCGTCTGTATAGCGAGGTGGCTGGGCTGACTGATTCACTATTAGCCGTATTCCAGAAATGAAAGGATCAGGTTGGGAGAAAATGCGCAATGAGACAAGTGAGGTTGGTTGTGAAACCATGTATCCGGAAATGTCTTAACATGGTCATGGCTTGCCTGGCTGATGGATGGATGGATGGTTATGTGGTGTTTGGTCGCGGGTACCTTGCAGACCCATGAGCCATGCCATGCCATGCCTCTCGACTTGCTTTACGTGGTGGCTGCCTTATCGCTCTAACCTTGGATGGCAATTGGATTGGATCATTGTGATAGATCATGTTGTAGCTCATCGAGGCCCAATGAGCTCGCCTTGCAATCTGTTGTGGATGGCGGGAAGACTTGTCAATTTGAGTGCGTACTACCAGGCCGTGCTCCTCTTTCAAGAAATTCAGACGAGATATTCTTGTCTCTGGGTTGTCTTTGTCTTTGTCTTTGACTGTGTGTCTCGGTCACCCCTCGCATCTGGAATGCAAACGCTTTGCCAATCTGCAATAGCCAGAGCCTGCAGCTCGGATCGCAGCTCGAATAATAAGGAAATAAAACGGTGATCCTCTTGTTTCTTGTTCTTGCAGCAGCCTCCAAACTCTATACTGTATACCCTTGTGTGGATCAGAGCACTGCAGTTAAAGAGGCTGTCGATCTACCTTGCCCGGTTGCTCACATCTCACTCGGATGTTCTGTTGGGTCCCGATTCAACGTCACCAAGGCTGATTTCTTTGTGCCTAAAGAGCGTTTGTTTGGTGGCATGGCGTTGAAAGGGTTGCGTGCATGTATGCATTTCGCCATCAACTGCCTCACCTAGAGTGTCCCGAGTGTCCTGAATGCCCATACCGTCAAGGTAATTTTGATCTGTCTCGGTAGCCCTTTCAGGGACCCAGAGGAGGTGAATTAGACCACGGCCTGACCTGATCTGGTGACGATGCGCTGATGTGCTGTATGTCTGCCACGCTCTTTTCAACGCCTGATGGATTTCATTGCAAGTACGTACCCGGCTAGTGCAATACAGTTGATTGCGGTGTGGATAGCGGCCGTCGCTATCGAGGCAGAAAGTTTTCACCGTCTCGCATCGTCTGTAGTCTCGCTTCCTGATCCGACCATCCATTTCATGGCTGGCATTACATCCCGGTAGTTTATCCAGTTAAAGTAGCGGCTTCGTGCCGTAGCCATACGGAAGACCGTGGAGCCGGTGGATGATGTGGCTACCACTGGATGGACCAAAGACAAGGAAAAAAAAAGGTTGTTTATTTTTTATGGGAGCTAAGTTGCATCCAAGAGTCGGTCACAGTCATTTTTACCCTGCTGTAGATATTAGTTTTGTTCTTGCATGTAAAAGGAACGTGTGTCGACCGCGTTTTTGGATTGCTCGTCTGTTCGTCCCGTCTTGTAAGACTTAATCCATACCTTCCCACAGCACTTCACATTTGAATGGAGTTTTCAATCCATTGCATGACTTGAACTTGGAAACGACAAAACAAAACAAAACAATTCTCCATCGATCAATGTTCGACTCATCGCTACAAACCGATTCTCGGACACTATTAATTTGCATACCCACGACAGAAGGACCTTTGCCTCTCATACAGCGCAGCGCCTCTTCTTCTTGAGATCAGTGAGATTACTTGTCTCATTCCACCAAGCACAAGTCTAAGACTCGGGGAATCTGCCCTCTTGTCCAACGGCGGCTCGGTCCAAATTCGATAAATTCGAGTTCCAGTTGATTTTTGGCGTTCATCGTCTCCCTTGAAAAGGCGTCCTTGGAGACACAAGAAGCTTCTCCCTTGGGTTCCCTCTCGACTCCCGACTTCTTTGTCTATAATACCGACCCGTGGCCCTATCCCTTTCTTCAGCTTGTTCTCCTCGACCTCCCGTCTAGCTCATTCTTTTTTCGAGCTTCTAGGTTCGGCGTTTGTGTTCCCCGACATCAGCATTGCTCCCTTGCATCTACTATTCCTGCACTCAACCAACCTGCCGGGGTCTCACTTACACGGTTAGGCCACCGCCTCTTCGACAATACCAGCCACCCTGATCTTCGATTCGAGGCTTTGACCACTACTATATTAGTGACATCACCAGAAAAGGTCCTTTTTTGAAATCAACCAAGCAACATCATGCTGCCTTCTAAATTTGGAAGCGTGCGGCAGAAGCACCCAACAGAACGCCGAGCCAGTCTACGACTCGATACGAGCTTAGTGGCTCTGCGGTACGAAAAGACCGTTCCAGCAGAACCTCCTATTCTGATTGTCTCGCGAGATCCTGCTCGGCTTTCACGCCGGCCTTCGTCGTCTTCAGCTTCGTCATACAGCTCCCGTCATCGTCCAATTGTGGTGCCGCCTCCGGGTAGCGTGGCACCGCCTACCGAGGAGCATCCGGCCCTTCGAGGCTCGGCTGCATCTTCGCCATCACCTCGAACGTCTCCCACATCAGTTGAGGAATGGAAGCGTGATTCTGGAGTTGCCAGAAATAAGTCTACTTCAACAATTCATGAGGAGGAGGGCGAGGATGATTACGATGATTCCCACCGCAAAACCAGGATTCCTGCAGTGCCATCTTCAGTATCGTCTTTGATATCGTCCGTCATGTCGCAGCCTGGTACCACACCACCGCAAGTAGAGGATCCTTTTGTGGACGAATATAACATATTTGCTCCTCTAGCATCAATGTCGACCGCCGCCACTTGCGTCGTGTACAACGCTCGCTGCGCAACACCGCCTCCTCCACCATCAGTGTCCCAATCGGATGCTGATGCTGATGTTAATTCTGCAGTTGCAACACCCACTCCAGCCAGCAAGACTGTTCCCCTATCTATCCCCTATTCTGAGTGCCCGGCAATTCCACTATCCCCTTCATACCCTACTCCCTCGAGCCCTCGCTCTCGTCAATCACTTTCATCACCTCGCTCTTCTTTGTCTTCATCATCTCCCACATTCGCCAAGGGTATCAGTTTGCGGTCAGGGTCTCGCTTCGGCACAAAGAACTTGTCACAAATGTTCACTACACCAATAGCGCCCTTGTGGCGGGGCACAGGCCCCCCGGCCCCTACTGCCACAGGGACTTCCAGCACGTCGAGCACCCCAAAAGGCAATGAACAATCCACTATTATCACCGCTGCCCCTGGCGCTACTGCGAGCGCTACCGCCACGGGCGACGCTATAGCCACTGATCCCGCTATGGCTGGGTCCGAGGCCTCTTCCCGTTTTGGGGACAGGGCCCGTTCTGCCTCCACCACCTCGAATAATAGCACTGCTACATCGGCGGGGACTATTTTATCTGATTACGATCTCCCCTTCGTCCCCCTCGACGTGTCCATCCCCTGCGACAGTCTCCTTGATGATGCCTTCATGAACACTGTTACCTTCTCCAAACGCGGGAGCATCATGTTTGAAGCTCAAGACGTGGCCGTTGTTGACGGCGCTGTTCAACAGAACAACATGTCGATTGATTCTTCAAACGCCGACGCGCTTGCGGCATCAAACAATGACGGTACCGACTCTGGTCGCGCCACTACCACTCCAACTCCTATTGCCACGATGAACGCTGCGCCTACGCCTGCTCCTACTACACCGACGCTGGCTGATACACCTACGACCCCAAAGTCACAAACCCAATCCCTTCCTCGACCCAGCGACGAGTCCAACGACATGAACAACTCAGATAAAGGGGCATGCGATGGTTCCCCTCAGGACCAGACATCGCCCCCCGACATTCTTGTCTTGGCCGCCGACGTGGAGAAGGAATCTCAAAAGGTGAGATCGCTCTATACTGTTGGCGATGGTCCCCACGGTGAGCCTGGCAAGAGGCGCTCGTACTGCGAGCGTCTTGAACCGACTCCTGAGGTCCCGTCCGAGGAGAATGAACTTGACCCGTATGGTTTTCCTTTGACGTCCCAACTACAATCATCGCGGATTATGATTAGTGCTAACCTGAATTCCCCTATCTAGTGTCCAAAGTCGCCTCTCTCCAGCCTGGCAAATGCCCGCATCTGGAAGTTCTTCTTCCCTGCGCTCTAAGACAGGCGGCGGTCTCGAAGATTGGGATGACCTTGATGGCGCCCACGTCGACCGATATGGATTCATCACCCTACCGCCACCACCAGGCTCAAGGATGGGAACACCGACAGAGACTAGGTCTGCCTCAGGTTCGCCTAGAAAACGTCACCTACAGAAGCGAGACCCGTACAGCCTAACGTCAACCCTCAGTGCCAGTGGCCGACGGACTCCGACGAGAAAGGTCTCCGCTAGGTCGCTCAACACACAAACGTCTGAATTATCAGTATCAACGTCGCTCCGATCATCTCGATCTGTAATACGTCAAGCCAGCAACCTATTACCCCACAACCGTGACAGGCGGTGGATGGATGAAGCTGGGGATATGCTCAACAGCACACCCAGCCTTCAGGATATCGTAGACGAGATCCAGGCTGAGCGGCTGACAGAAGTGATGAAGCGGAAAGAATGGGAGAGATCAGAAAAATGGAGGAGAATGGCCAAAGTCGTACGCAAGGGCGGCGAAGGTGAAGGCACAGAATTCGAGTTTGACTCCAAGAACCCGAAGCTCATTGAGAGAACATGGAAGGGAATCCCTGATCGATGGCGGGCCGCTGCGTGGTGGTCTTTTATGGCCACGAGCGCTAGGGAACATAACGAAGCGGTTTCAGAGGAGAAGATCGTGGCCGAATTCCATCAGCTCCAGTTACGAAGCTCCCCAGATGATGTTCAAATCGATATGGACGTACCCAGGACCATCAGCCGCCACATTATGTTTCGACGACGCTATCAAGGCGGCCAGCGTTTATTGTTCCGAGTCCTTCACGCCATCTCCATCTATTACCCCGAGACTGGTTACGTCCAAGGAATGGCTTCACTGGCGGCAACGTTATTGTGCTACTTTGACGAGGAAAAATGTTTTGTAATGCTTGTGCGCATGTGGCAGCTGCGTGGGCTTGCGCGGCTGTATCGCCCCGGATTTGAGGAGTTGATGGCGGCCATGAACGTCTTTAGTAAACACTGGCTCAACAAGGAGGTAGCCAGTAAACTGGTTAGTTTCAAGCTCCCGATGACGCTCATGGTAACGTGGAATGCTGACGATTGTAGGACGAGCTGTGCATCGACACCACTGCATATGGTACACGCTGGTACCTGACGCTATTTAACCTTTCGGTCCCCTTCCCAGCCCAGCTGCGAATTTGGGATGTCTTTCTCCTATTGGGTGATGTACCGCCTGTATCAAGCGAGTCTCGAAAGTCTGAGATCAACCCTCCTTTATCGGGCGAATACGATGTTTTGCACGCTACTAGTGCAGCATTGGCTCAAGCCCTGCGGGAGGTTCTACTTGGTGCCGAATTCGAGAACGCCATGAAAGCATTAACGTCATCGATCCCCGTCAAGGACGAGGACTTGTTAATGAAAGTGGTCAAGGCGGAGTATAGACAACACCACGGCAAGAAGAGGGCTTAGCAAGCCTTATTGCCATGACTATCGTCCAACGAGGACTCTCTCCTTTGTCTTTTCGAAGCTTGCAGGGTGTTTGCTTGTTTTGCGAAGTTCTCGATACCCCCCCCCCCCTTCATGCTTACGGCCTCTGAGGAGCCACATGCCTAAACGAGGCTATTGTTTTCTTTGTAGTGGTTCATGGGAACGTCATGGATTCAGAACAAGATGGAGTTATTCCCTTTTGGCGGTTGATAGCGTTTGGAGCCATGGAACTTAATCCTATATACCCCCTCCTGGCACTAATTGTTTTGTTGGGTTGCACCGATGAGGCTTGATATTGTGCTTGAATGCACTTTTTAATGTACATGAGGAAGATGAAGGACGCAGAATGAGGGGGAGTCGTTAGGGGAACGAGATACGAGGGTCTCGAAGTTAATGCACATGCAGTATCATCAATATGCTTACTTACCTTGAAGTGGAACCATGTCTAGTGCTTAATCCAGCCACGACCTTGTGAGGCGTGGCTTATCTTGTCATATTGTATCGTCATATCATGTTTGGCCTGACGGCATGTGGTGACATAGCTTCAAACACCGTAGCATCGAGGGCACGGCAGTAGTTTTAAACTACAGTACAGTAACTTGACCATCGGGACTATGTAACCATCTCAAAAAGGACGAAACATGGCTCACTCATTGCTTACTACAACTCAGCCGCAACTTGGGAGCTGTCACCCACCCACCTCGAGGTCTGTGCCCAACCTCCATGTATTACCGCTTTGGGCCTGCACCTCCGGGAGGGGTTTCGGAGGTCCGGTGCGGGGGAGTCCGGCAGGCAGGGGGAGGAGATTCGGAAGCGGCTCGGCGAAGTATGGGTGAAATAGTACAACTCATATTAAGGTTTCTTATAGACAATCTGAGGACATGTATAAGCGAGCTACTTAGTTTATATTATGATTATATTCAGAGCGCACTAATCTCAATTGTTTGGAGCTCCGGTGGCTTGAATGCAACAATGACCCGACTGTAATATGCTCAACGGATGGCATGATGCTGGCTAGACAATGTATACAATGCCATATTATTCCCCATCTCATTTCTATGCCCCTCATCAATCGTCAACTTTGCTTCTTCTCCCCATCACATCATCTCGACATACGGCGGCATTGACGCACAAACGGCCGAATTTTCCCCTTCAAGACATCCTCGACGCAAGCCACGCGCCGTCGGCTTATGGATCTTCTCATCTCTCGATTTATTGTTCCCATCTTTGTGGAAACCAATGATAAGATCAAGCTTCCCCCCCTCTTTTTTCCTTGACGAAAACTTTTCCTTTTTGAGTCTGGTTACCTAATGTGGCTTTTTCGTATTTTTTTTTATTCCTCTTTATTCTCTTGACCTTATTGATTCCTTCGAGACTAATAAGTGGCTGGTTTGGGTTGCAGTTTTGTAAAAGTGGCTGTATAACCTTGGGGGAGCGAGCTTCTTGGAATAAGCCATCTGCTGCTAGCAACATGGCGTTCGGTAACCGTAACTTTGTTTTGAAGGCGTTCCTGGATCAATACCCTGTGGTGAATAACTTTGAGGCTTTCAGTAGACTGAGCCTACTGCAGCTAGAGCCGAAGTAGATAGGTTTATGTTCGAGAGTCGATTGAAATGGTAAATCCGTGTAAGTCAGACTGCATCTTAGAGTAACAACATTCAACATGACTCAACCAAGACAAGTGTTCGTTCTATCCAATTTTATCCAATTGGATGAATTAGTCAATTCTGGTTGTTTAGAAATCACGTCTGACACGCCTCTTGTCGAGAACGTTAGTTATGCATTGCTTGAAGCTGCGAAACTTCATCCTCCTGCTCAGATCTACCTCCGCGGAATATCTATATCCGTCCACAGAACAATTCCGATCCCTAGCCTGCCATAACCTCCTCCATACTGCTGTTCCTTGATACCATCAACTCCTTCCAGTAGACAGATAATCGAGATATATATATATATCTCAAAAACTCCATTTTGTCCCAAGTCCATCCCCATTATCTAACCAACAGCCCCTCCACGCCACAGTCGGATCGTCGCCCGGCAAAATATGTGATAAACATGCGAAAGCTGTAGAGTTATGCCACCAGCTTCTGAAAATTCACGTTGAGGCTAATGATGAGTTGCTCGAGTTTGATATCGAATCCTGGTAGAGGTCGGCGAGCGATTTGTCCAGATGCTTATTTGCCTTGGTCCTGTATTTTGAAATAAACATTCTCCTCGAGGGACTTATGGTCATTCTAATCGGCCAGATAATCCCATGACTGATTGATAGACTGATAGTCGCGCTTAGGTGTGAAATGAGGTTGGCGTGTGGCGCATAAGCGCGAGGGCGGATCGACAAGAACGCGTCTAGGGAAATTACAGTCAAGCCCCTTGGCCCTCCCCTGCATCATCACGCGGCTTCGGCGTTTCCTCCATGTCCCTATGCGTTTTTGGTTCAACTGGCGATGTTTGCTCAAAGCGATGCTCTCCCTCTTCGCTAGGACGAGACGGTCCTTGAGACGGTCCTTGATACGGTGCGGCCGACTGGGGCTCTTCGGACAGCATAGACGATACTGACTGCTTCTGTTCGCTGCGTTCGATGCCCGTTCGGTTTTGCGCATGCGAGGGCATGGGAGTCCCACTGTGTATCGGCGACATTCGGCGTAGAGGTCCGCCGAAACTCTCCCTTCGAGATCGTCCTGGGCCGCCGGCCCGAAAAGGTGACATGTCACTTCTCTGCCGCGAATGACCCCGTCGTGATCCGCGGAAAGCCATGCTGGAGGAGCTGCTGTGACTGAAAGGCGGCGGTGATCGGAAATGTTGCTCGCTGCGAGTGGGGGAAGGAGCAGTATGCTGCCCTGTGGCTTTGCGCTTTCTGGATGTCTCCCCTATTGTCACAGAATCTGTATTAGTTTACAGAGAATCTCGCTTTCTCTTGGCTTTTGACGAACCAGAAGGACTTCCAGGTCGATTCGAGCTGCCACTGGCTTGTGATGTTGGTGGCTGCCAATGATGAAAGTATAAAGGGCTTGACTGGGGTTCTTGTTGTTGTTGCTGCTGCTGCTGCTGAGTTTGCTGCATGTGCGGATGCTGGTGCGAGTGCATAACAGGAGGAGCGTGTGCGGGCTGCGGTACGTTGGTGATGAGGCTCGATAACGTCGATGCCCGACCAATGACACCACTCACTGTTTGACCTCGAGGTCTTGTTGGTGATGGAGGATACGTATATCCGGCTGCTGGTGCTGCTGCAGGAGGGAGACCCTGATGTTGACCGTGCGCCTGAGTCGTTGCCTGGGATTCGCGCTGGTACTCGGGAGATACAGCCCATTGTGCAGGCATTATTTGAGCACGAGGGGGGGGCACCTGGCCCTGAGACATGAACTGTTGAGCCCAGTCCAGGGCAGCTTGGCCTCCGTTGCCCATGCCTGCGAGAACCAAGGGTACCAATGGAGGAGGAACGCCTCCCGAGAGTGATGTCCGCAGCATCTCCATCTCGACCTTACGTTGCTCCAGACGCAAACTCTCCTGCCTCGTCCGCTCTTCCTCCTGCCTTCTCTTGTCCTCCTCTGATCTCGCTGACAGCCAATACCTCATAGATTCCTCAGATCCCTGCCATTGCTGCGGTGGTGGAGGTAATTGACCCCAAGACTCCCTTTGCTGGTGCCCGGGGGGGCCCAATGA
>JAJJWN010000264.1:0-35185 GCA_021655885.1 Fusarium abutilonis
GGTCTAGAGGCACGAACACGCCCCCTGCTTTCATAACGGCAAGCATAGCAACGACCATCCAGATACTCTTTGTGAAGATTAGCGGCACCGTTGTCTCAGGTCCAACACCGAGGCTACGCAGGTAGACGGCAACTCGGGCGGCATGGTCGTCAAGCTCGGCATATGAGAGCTCGCCCTCCCACGATGAGGTGACGGCACAGCGTTGTGGCGACTCCTTTACGTGGGCTTCAATGAGAGCATGAACGGTAGAGTCGATGGCGGGTTGTGGTTGTCCCCCGCCGTTCCATTCCATGATCTGCCGGCGACCGCCGTCGCCCAGCATATCAACCACCGGCAGAGTGCGGTTAGGGTCCTGGATGATTGCATCCAAGGCGCATAGTGTGGCCTCGACAACATCCGAGGCATGGCTATCGGATAATTTATCGGACCAATATGTAAAATGCAGCTCGATAGTCTCACCATTATCGACTATGTTCAATGTGATATTGTACTATTCTTCGTGTCAGTGTGTTTTTCCAGAAACGAGACCTCAGCGACCTGTATCTTGGGTAAACTTGTGTTTACTTACCTCGCTGGGGTCATTTCCTTCAACAACATCGAGCCTGAGTTGTCCTGGTATCTCGTCTCCCATAGTCACCTTTTGTAGCGACATGACAGTATTGAAAAGACCCTTGTTGCCGATCCGCAACGCGCGCTGTATGTCGGCCAGTGCGCAGTGTTGGTGTGGCAGGCTGTCAATGTAGGTACGGTTCATCGTCTGTAACAGCTCGAGGGCAGATGGGGCATCATCACCCATGCTGAAGTTGGTACTTGAGACAAGCATGCTGACAAGAGGACCGACGATCTCGTTGATGCGGTCTACAGGGACATCGCGACCTGAAGTAAGGTAACCGAAGCAGACGTCGTCAGAGCCGGTGAAGGCACGTAAGACCAACGCCCAGGCGACCTGGAAGAAGTTAGCAACGGACACGCCGTGGGTGCGGCCGAGCTGGCGCATGGCCTCGACGCCAGGGACGAGCCGCGTGATCGTGTTTAGCGACCTGACATCTGCCGCTCCGTCCACAAGAACTGGAAAGTGGCAGGGGCGTGCAGCGGCCAGTGTGTCGGACCAGTAAGAGAGGGACTGAGATACAGGCTGGTCGAAGACGTGAGCAATATATGGTTCATAGGACGGCCCGACTCCTTCCAACATTCCGTGATACGCGCGAAGCAGATCGTCCATCAGAAGGCCCATGGAGGTTCCGTCGATCAATGCGTGGCTGATCCTGAATGAAAGATATGCATGGTTGCCTGAATCACAGACGAGCAGCGCATAGGGGGGCTTGTCCGATGGCAGCGCTGGGGTCGACGACCGGAGGAACGCAAGGAGATCAGGGCCATCATATTTTTGAACGTCGATCGTAGGCTGGGCCGCTGTTGCAGTCTCTCTCAGGACAACCTGGGCATAGATACCGTCATTTCTGCCGCTCTCGCAGAAGACTGTACGCAGCACCGGGTGGTATTGGACGAGCCAGCGCCAGGCGTCCTGTAGCCGTCCCAGGTCGATTGATGCTCCTCCTTGTGCGGGAGATAATTTCCAGATGCCCGATACTATGTACGCTGCAGGGTCCTTGGCTTGGCTGAGGAGGATGCCTTGTTGCAACGGGGAGCAGGGGTAGGCAGCCTCGATGATATCGGGGCCCCAACTACCCACTTTAGCCTTACCGGCGGCTGCGAATGTAAGGAGACCGTCTTCTCCCAGAGCTAGCAGCGGGAAATCGCTAGGGGTGAATGTGGCAGGAATGGTGGGGAGTAGTGATGCGAGGGTCTCCAGAACATTGTGAAACCCGTCCAGCCAGGCTTGGAAGCGATGCTGGAGCCGCATTTTCGTATTATAACCAAGCGAAAGAACCATTTCAGAGCCTTCGACTGCTGCAACGACGTCAATGAGAGCCATTCGGTTTGTGGAATCTGCAGAGTCCTGCGAGCTTAATGTCGTTTCCCCGATTTGCTGAATAACAGTATCGGATTTCTGGAGTTGCTGGTACTGCCCCAGATAGTTGAATAGGATCTCCATCTGCTCATGGTGCTCAAATGCAGCTCGGCCCTCTTCAGTTAGGTATCGATACGCAAAGTAGGGCAGCCCCTTGCCGGGAATCCTACGCCGAATATCTTTGACCTGGCGGACTGTCCATAGAAGGTTGCGCTCTACAGTGTTCCATTCAGGCACAACAATAGGGTAGATATTGGTAAACCAGCCAACAGTACGGGATAGGTCGATACCATCATCCCATGGATTGCGGCCGTGGGCCTCTGTATAGATAGTTGGGATTGATGAGCGCTCAGGGAAGATACTTCGGAAAGAGAAGATGAGGGCAGAAATCATTAAATCGTCTGGGTCTGTGCCGAAGGCTGCATTAGCAGGACCAACAAGCGCCGCAGTACTGTCTTTACCAATCCGCGCCTGGATAGAGACGGCATCTGCCATGATATTTGTTTCGTTTCCAGAATGCATATCCCAGAACGAGAAGTCGGCAGCAGAAACGGTAAACGGCAGTACAGAGTGAGCATGATACTCAGTGGCCCTTTGGGTGAGTGCCTCTACCCACACCGGCATTGGTACCGCCTCGCACTCAAGTGGTGGAAGATGTGATGCTCCGGGAGAGGCCGCCAGAAGCTGCTCGAGATCGGCCAGGATGATACGCCAGGAAACAAGGTCGATAACCAGGTGGTGGGCAGCAAGGAAGAGCGCTTGGCTATCTGAGAGGTCAAGGAGACAGGATGTAAATAATGGCCCTTGATTGATATCCAGACTGGCCTGGAGCTCATCAAGAGTGTCGATAGAGTCCGCTAGATTGGAAGAGTGGCGATGTTGGAAGTTGAAGCTTCCGGTGATATCTGAAGAGATCTTCTGTTTCCATTCATCACCGTTATGAAGGAAACGTGCACGGAGCATTGGATGTTGCTTCACGATAGCTGTAATGGCCATCCGAACCTGTTCGGCTGTGAAAGTCTTGGTAAGACGAACGATAAACGACTGATTAAAGTGATGGTTGCCTGAGGGCTGCCCTTTGAGGAACATGCGTTGGATGGGTGACAAGGAAAACGGCTCGTCGGTTAATGTCGCCAAACACTTCGAATCATCTGCACCGTTCGCCGCTATGGTTTTGAAACGAGCACGGCTGGCTAAATCAGGGATAGATCGGCTCCGGAGTATGTCATGGACGGTGATAATGATGCCGCGATCTCTCGCCCTCGAGAGGACTTGCATGGCGGTGATAGAGTCTCCGCCGAGGCTGGTGAAGGACTGGCCTTGAGGAATTGAATCGACGGGCAAGTTGAGAGTACTGGCCCAGATTTGCAATAGATGCTCCTCCATCACCGTCTTCGGCTTTGTCGATGATTCTACAGCACCAGCTGTGCTGGACCCGCGTTCGACAATGCTGGCCAAGCCGGCCTCGGTTAGTGATTCCAGCCAGGCCGAGATCTTCCGGCGATCCGTCTTGCCGTTCGTTGTAAATGGCATCTCTTCGATCGTAATCCAAATCTTTGGGACCATATATGGCGGCAGCGTCGACAAAAGCCTGTTTCGAACCATGTCGTTGGTGGTGGCGGCCTCGTCATTCCGAACGGCAGTTATGCTACCCGAGCCAGACCGTGTTCCCGGAGCATGATGTGAGAGAACTGCAGTAAGCCGACCCTGACAGGCGCCCTTCTGCGGGTAGAGCACGACGGCGTGACTTATGCCGGTTTCTCCCTGGGATATATGCACCTCGACCTCGTTGAGCTCGACACGCTGACCGCGTACTTTGACCTGGTTATCCCGTCGGCGTACAAACGAGTAGGTACCATCAGGGCGACTGCGACAGATATCTCCACTTCTGTAGACGAGTTTTCCTGGGTATGGCACCGTCATCCATTCGGGTGGGCTGATAAAAGCCGCCGAAGTCTTATCAGGATCAATATAGCCACGAGCCACGAGCGGCCCCTCGATAATGGACTCTCCTACGGCTCCAACGGGGAGCAGCATAGACGGGTCATCAACATCGGCTACCCAGACGCGGGCACCCATCGGTCGGCCCATGTTAGCAGGATCACTGTCCCCCTTCACACGGCCCGTAGCGGTACACCAGATGGTCGCCTCGGCCGGACCATAGCCAAAAATAAGGAACACCTTATCATGCCAGCGACGAATGTTAACAGCTGTAGGTGCTTCGCCGCCCAAGATAAGCGTCTTGAGGCCAGGGACATTTATGGGGTCTAGAAGATCAGCGACAGTTGGAGTCAAAATGGCCCAATTCGCATTTAGGGTATTCATGGCGCCAGCTAGGTCCTCAAGTCGGCTGCCTTCCGAAGGGACACAAACACAGCCTCCCTGGGCCAGGGGGTAGAAGGTCTCGCTGACGGATATGTCGAATGTGTAAGCAGCGAACTGTAAAGCCCGCGTATTACGGGTGATCTGATAGGGGCCGGAGTGTAGTAGTGCGGCCGTGGACAGGGATCCATGCTCAATAACAATGCCCTTCGGTCGACCTGTACTGCCAGAAGTAAATATGACATAGGCCGCATGATTGCGGCGTATACAAGTCGAAGGAGGATTCTTGGCAAGACCTAGAGAGCTGAGGCTGTCCTCATTGACGATAGCGATGTGTGGGTACAAGCCCTTGAAACGGTCCTCGTATTTGGATTCGGTGAGTAGGATCGGCGGTGATCCCAACTCGGACACAATGGCCTCGATGCGGTCAGCGGGATATGCACTATCAATAGCTACAAAGGCGCCGCCGGCCTTAAGGATAGCTAACTGGGCGACAACAGCCCAGGCGGACTTATCGAAGCAGGTAACGACAAAGGTATCTGGCTTAAAGTCAAGCAGGGAGTGCATATAGTGGGCGAAGGCGTTGGCAGCTTCATCAAGCTCGCGGTACGTAAATGTCCGGTCCCAACCACAGACGGCCTGACGCTCCGGCATCTCGTGAGCCTGTCGCTCAATAAGGTCATGTATGTTCTCATCGGGTGTAGACGGGATTCTAGCGATATTCCAGGCATCCATATCGCGCCGCATTTCGGCATCCACCAAGTTGACCTTGGCTAAGGGTTGATCGGGGTTTCCAGAGATGCCAGCCACAGCGGCCAAAAGCGCACGCATTATATGCATCGCGTGGGAAGGGGAGACTTTGGACGTCCAGTAGGTGAAGTGAATGCGTATATCTTCTCCAGCCTCATCGAGCACGTTGACAGACAGATCGTACTCGGTAGGGTCACGGCCATCGATCGGCGTCATCTTGAGGAGGCCACCGTCATCATTCGCGGCGCCTCCAGCAGCGTCATGCCGCTGGAATGAAACAATGGATGAGAAGAGACCCTCTGAGCCGATGCCAAGACGGTGTTGGACCTCGGCCAAGGATACGTGTTGGTTCGAGATGCCCGCGATAAAGTCGTCCCGTAATTGTCGAAGTAGCTGCAGGACAGACTTGCTGCGGTCGTTGAAGATAACGCGGCAGGTAAGCATATTAATAAGGGGCCCGACGAGTGTAGTCACACCGTCGATAGGGGCATCGCGACCGGATGTCAGATAGCCAAACATGACATCCTCTTCACCAGTATAGGCACGTAGGACCAGTGCCCAGGCGGCATGAAAGATGCTGGCCATAGTGACGCCATGTGCGGCACAGAGACCTCTCAGGGACTCAGAATGAGGCACTACTACATCTAGTTCTTCTAGCTCTGGTGGGGAAGGGATATTGCAGTCGTCGAGGAGGGGGGGGAGCCGACACGGAGTGGCATCTTTGAGGAAGTCGGCCCAGTACCCGACAGTCTGATCAGCAGGCTGCTGGTTGATAAACGAGACCAGCTCTCTGTAGCTAAGACCTGGTTTAGTGCTTAGGCGGTGGGCATAGGCCTCTTGGAGATCGCGTAGCACCATGGGCAACGAGGAGCCGTCTACTAAGGCGTGGCTAAGGCGGATAAGTACGAAAACCTGACTCTGAATTGTATAAGTGGTGAATTCGTGTGGGAGCTTTCCGTAGCGAAATATGTTGCCATTCGCTCCTGCCATGGCCTGTTTGACGCTAGCCAATGCTGCCTCGTCGTCCGTGGCGTCCTCCAGGTCTATATGCCGAACTGACGGGGTGGGATCCCGTAGGACGGCCTGGTCGAACGAGCCGTTGCCGCGGAGGTTGGGAAGGAAGACAGTACGCAGCATGGGTTGCCGTTGGACAACCTGCCTCCAGGCCTCTCCCAGGTTATGCGCCTGTAACGGGCCATCGCGGGAGCTCACCTTGAGAGCGACACGCACATCGTAGAGGTCGGGCTTGTGAGCCTGGCTCAGCAAGATACCCTGCTGTATAGGCGAGCAGGGGAATATCTCCTCGATGGCAGCCGGCCCCCACACGCCAGTATGCTCGAGGCACACATCCCGCATGTCAGAGAGGTCGGCATAAGACATGTTTTTGATCAAAGGCATATCGTTCAGGGTGAAAGCTGGTGTCATGTCGCTCGTCACGTGAACGAGGCTCGTGATGTGGTGCTGAAGGCGGTCGATCCAGACGGAAACACCGTCGGTACGGGCTTTATCTAAGGTGCCAGGCATCGTGATGGTCACTGTCGCCTGCCCTGCGGCCACGGCGACAGCCATGTCGAAGATAGCGAGGCGGCGAACAGAATCCTCGACATCGTACCGAGGGAACTCGCCATCGGCTACAGGCTGCAGAAGCGCACCATCGCGCTCGAGCTGCTGGTACTGGCCAAAGTAGTTAAACAAGATCTCCATCTTATCATGGTCTCGGAATTTTCGCACGCCGGCGGCGGATAGGTAGCGATAGGAGAAATATGGCACACCTTGGCCAGGAACAGACCTACGGGCATCCTTAATCTTCATTAGGGTGTCGATGACGCCAGGAGCGACCGAGTCATTGGCCAAGGCAACGGGAACGATAGAAGTGAACCATCCAACGGTGCGAGAGAGGTCTAGGCCGTCAGCGGCGCCGTCACCACGCCCGTGGCCTTCGACGAAGATAGCTGGAAGACCACGGTCAGGGAACGCTTCGGCAAAGGATTGGAAGGCAGCTGCGAGGAAGAGGTCCTGGGGGTCGGTCTGGAGAGGCTCATTGCAAGGACCCAGCAGCGCCTTTGTCATGTCGGCGCCCAAGGTAAAACTGACGTCGCGAACAGAACCACACGGGTTGGCGTCTACATTCGAACCCCAGTAGTCCATTCGGGGCTTCGGAATATCATAAGGGAGCACACGAGATGGGCTCCATCTCTTCACTCGACGGGGCTGTGTCCGGACCCAGGCCTGGAAGGGGACCAGCGAGAGTGCATCCTGCAGCGTTTGCGCCTTGCCAGATAGGATGACCTCGAGCTCCTCCAGCAGGACCCGCCATGAGACCATGTCGACGACCAGATGGTGGGCGACCAAGGCCAAGATCCGTCGCTTGTCGGTCAGGTGCATGAGAGACGCCCCGATGATGGGACCGCTGCGAATATCCAGCGACCCTTGTACGATATCGATGAGGTTGGTCACCTCGTCAACCGCGACATCATTGTGGTCTTGGTAATTGAGTAACTTGGCATTCCCGGCAGCCGTCACCCGTTGCACCCAATCGCCTTCCGAGTCGCTGAACCTAGCACGCAGCATCGAGTGTCGATCTACGAGCTGCCGGAGCGCATCATATACGAGCGGCGAGGTCAGGTCCTCGGTGGCAGGAATCTGGACCAAGAAGCTCTGGTTGAAGTGATTGATGCCATCTGGATACATATCAAAGAACATTTGCTGAGTAGGAGATAGGGGGAAATCCACGTCGATCTCTTCGGATCTGTCGACACCATCCTGGGCTGTTACGGCAGTTGGTTGAGTGGCCCGGCTGGCGAACTCGGCGAGGGCGGTGATGGTCTTCAGGTTGAAGATATCTTGGACGGTAAGCTCGATGCCCCGATTGCGGCAGCGGGAGACGACGGCCATGGCGGAGATGGAGTCGCCGCCGAGACTGAAGAAGGAGCGGCGTAGAGGGACCTGTTCCAGTGGTAAGTTCACCACCTGGGCGACCACGCCCCGTATGATCTCTTCAGCCTCACTCTTCTGAAGGAAGCTGGCCTCGGGCTCGGGCATGGGCTCGGGATCGGGCTCGTCGACGAAATTCATGATACGGTCGTATGTCTCGTCCTTGAGGCCGTCTACCCAGGCGGCCACGCGACGTGTATCAACCTTTCCAGACGAGTTGAGTGGAATGCGGTTGACTGCGATCATGGCAAAAGGTTGCATATAAGAGGGCAACCTATCGCTAATGGAGTCATCAATTTCCGATATGATGGCTCTTGCCTTAAGCATGTCTTTGGGATTGTCCAGCAGCTGCAGAGGCTCATTGTCATCACCTTGCTCTGTGGGCAAACCGTAGAAGGCTAAGATGGCAACAATCTTTCCAGCAAACTTGCCACGGGCCCCGAGCACAACATGCCGTGTGGCGATCTTGTCGTTTGCGGCGCCAATCTGGTGGCTAATCTCTCCTAGCTCAATGCGTTGACCGCGGACCTTTACCTGTGTGTCCTTGCGGCGAACGAAGGCGATCTTGTTGCCTTCCCCTTCGGCACAGTAGGAGACAATATCACCGGTTCGGTACAGGCGACCATTGGGAAGCCACGAGAGACCAGTCAAGAAAGCTGCTTGAGTTTTGCCAGGGTCATTTAAGTAGCCACGTGCCAGGATATGCCCTTCAATAAGCAGCTCACCCATGGCGCCGATAGGCATGAGGATGTTGGCATCTCGGGGATCAACAACCCAGGTCCTACAGCCCATTGCCTTGCCGATGATTTCGGGTCTGAGGTCTAATCCCCTCCTGTAGTCATACGTGCAGATTGCACAGCATTCCGTAGGTCCATAGACCTGGACAACCTGGCATGTATCTGTGTTCCATTTTCGTACGACAGCATGCCCGAGAACTTCGCCTCCAAGGGCAATGATACGAATAGTGGGGACTTTAGATGGCTCGATCATGTTGGCAACAGACGGGGTGAGGAATAACCAGTTGATGCGAAGTCGATTGATAGCCCCAACGAGGTCATTCATCCGCTCTTCCTCCGATACGACACAGATACAACCGCCGTGTACAAGTGTCGTAAGAATCTCCAGAATACAGGCATCAAAAGCATATGAGGAGAATTGAAGGACTCGTGAGTCTCTGCTGTAACGCATTTGGTGACCGTGGGCTGTTGTACCTGTAGCGACGGCAATATGTTCAAGAAGTGCTCCCTTAGGCTGACCGGTCGAACCGGAAGTAAAGATGATGTACACACCATTAGATGGTGTAGCAGCAGGTAGTAGAGAATTGGCACTTCCTTGGTGCTCTAGTTGCGCAAGAGAGGCTGCATCGACGGATATTGTGTTATCGACGAGATGCGACACAGTCTGAACGCATTCGGGCGATGTGAGTGCAACAATACGGGATGGAAGCTGCTCAACAATCATCTGTATACGATCGGGAGGATGAGCACGATCAAGAGGCACAAAGACACCTCCGGCCTTCATGACGGCCAGCATGGCTACTACTGTCCAGATGCTCTTCTTGAAGCATAGTGGAACTGTAACTTCAGGCCCGACGCCGAGACTGCTCAAGTACAGGGCAAGACGGGTGGCATAACGGTCGAGCTCGATGTATGATAGTTCACCCTCCCAAGAGGCCATGGCACAGTTATCTGGGATTTCTTTGACCTGGGCCTCGATGAGAGCATGTACAGTCGACTGGATCGGTGGGTGGCATTGGCTGTTCCAGTCCATGATACGTCCGCGGCTGGAATCGCTCAGGAGGTCGATGACTGGCATTTTACGGCTTGGGTCCTTGACGATAGCCTCTAATGCACGTAGTGTAGCCTCAACAACCTCTGAAGCATAGCGATCTGAGAGCTTGTCTGTCCAGTATGTGAAATGTAACTCGATGTTCTTGTTGAAGTCGAGGATGTTCACAGTCATGTTATACTACTTCTCGTCAGTAATCTATTCCACAGGGAGAACAATGAGCAAGAAATACCTCGCTGGGGTCGTGGGAATCCACAATGTCGAAACCAAGCTGCTCTGGTGTCTCATCCTCTTCAGTTATCTTCTGTAGAGACATTACTGTATTGAAGAGACCTGTGTTGCTAACACCCAGGGCGTGTTGAATACTACCAAGTGAGCAATGTTGATGAGGTAGGCTGTCAATATAGCTACGATTCATCGCCTTAAGTAGCTCTAGGGCGGACTGGGTATCGTCATCATCACCAACCCTAAAGGTAGTGCTGGCGATAAGCATGCTGATCAGTGGGCCGACCATGGCCTCGATTCTGTCAACCGGTACATCACGGCCGGATGTTAGATAGCCAAAACAAACACTATCCGAACCAGTGAAAGCCCTCAGCACCACTGACCAGGCTAGCTGAAACATGTTAGAGATGGAAATAGCATGTGTACGGCCGAGCTGGCGCATGGCATCAACGGTAGTACTGGGGATAGGAAGGGTTATCTTATTCAACACTCTGCCACTGCTTCCATCAGATAGGATCGGGAAGAGGCAAGGCCGGGTGTCGGCAAGGTTGTCGGCCCAATAGGAGAGCGATCGAGCAATAGGTTCGCTGTAAACATGGGAGATGTAGTCGTGATAGGATGGCCCCGATCCTTCCAGTGTGCCGTTGTAAGCACGCAGGAGATCATCCATCACTAGGTTCATCGAAGTACCATCAATTAGCGCGTGGCTGACTTGCAGAGAGACGTAGGTCTCGCCACCACTGGTGCAGATAGACAGAACGTGAGGGGGCTTGTCTAAAGGTAATGGCGAGGCTGAGGACCGTAGGAACTCGATAGGGTCTGTTCCTTGATGATCCATCACCTTCATGATGGGTTCGGCAGCAGGAGTCTCAGCCCTCAATAAGACCTGGACGAAAGCCACATCGTCTCTACCGCTCTCGCAGAAGATAGTCCGGAGCACGGGGTGGTAGCGCACAAGTCGTCGCCACGCGTTCTTGAGCTGTTGGAGCTGGAAGGGCATTCCCCTTGCAGGGCGGATCTTCCATACTGCATACACCACGTAGGCTTTGGGATCCTTGGATTGACTGACAAGGACACCCTGCTGCAACGGCGAGCAAGGGTAGACTGATTCGACAACTGCTGGGCCCCAAGATCCTACTTTGGCTTTGCACGCCGCCGCGAGGGACATAAGGCCAGTGTCATCTATGCTAAGGAGGGGGAAGTCTCCTGGAGTGAAAGAGGGAGGAATGGAAGGGAGCTGTGTTGATAAGGATTGCAGAGCGGCGCTGTACTCATTAAGCCAGAGTTGTAAACGATCCCGATGGGCCATCTTTGTGTTATAGCCGAGTGATAGGACTAGCTCAGAACCCTCGACAGCTGCGAGAATGTCTATAAGAGCCATGCGAGGTGTACTTGGCGCAGCATCCTTAATATCAAGTGGTGCTAGAAGCTCCTGGAGAACAGTATCAGACTGCTGTAGCTGCTGGTACTGGCCTAGATAATTAAAGAGGACCTCCATTGCGGTATGCTCCTTAAACACAGCACGACCTTGATCAGTGAGATAGCGACAGGCAAAGTACGGAAGGCCTTTGTCGCGGATACTACGTCTCATGTCCTTGACTTGACGGACTGTCTGGATGAGATCGAGAGTAAGGTTGGAGACAACGAGGGGATAAATGGTTGTGAACCAGCCTACAGTGCGTGATAAGTCAATACTATCATCCCATGCGTTTCGACCGTGGCCCTCGGTGTAGATGGCCGGGGCCGAGCGCTCAGGGAAGACACGGATGAAAGAAAAGGCGAGGGCTGCCAGCATCAAGTCGTCAGGGTCTGTTCTAAAGGCAGTATTGGCGCGGCCTAGGAGGGCTGCAGTGCTAGCAGCACCTAGACGCGCCTGAATGACAACCGTGTCTGCCATCACATTCTTCCGGCTATGATCCACATCCCAGAAGCCAAAGTCGGCAGATGGCACAGTGACTGGGAGAACTGAGTCGACATGGTAGTCGTTGGCGCGCTGGAGGAGCGCCTCGGTCCAAGCGGGCATAGACACAGCTTCGGGGGCAAGTGAAGGAGGAGACGCAGACTCAGACGATAACAGAAGCTCGATGTCAGAAAGTATGACGCGCCAGGAGACGAGGTCAACGACCAGATGGTGAGCAGAGAGAGATAGGGCCTGGCCGTCAGGAAGGTTGATGAGATAGGAGGTGACGAGGGGTCCTTTTTGAATGTCGAGGCTAGCCTGCAACTCATCGAGAACAGGTAGTGCATCGGGTAGAGATGGGAAGCTTCCCTGTTGAAATGCGAAGCTACCCTCAACATCAGGGAGAATCTGTTGGGTCCACTCATGATTATCATCCTTGAGGAAGCGAGCGCGGAGCATAGGATGATGCTTCACCACGGTGGCGATAGCATCCTTGATTTGTTGAGCAGCTAGATTCTTGGAAAGACGGACCGTGAATGCCTGGTTGAAATGATTATTGCCAGAAGGATTCATCTCGAAGAACATGCGCTGTATGGGCAGTAGAGGGAACGGCTCTCTCCTCAGCACGGCCATGGATTGCGTCTCGCCGCTAGAGGGAACGAGGGCCTTGAATCGCGCACGAGTGGCCAGGTCAGAAAGAGATTGGCTGCGAAGAACATTGTGAACCGAAACAGTGACGCCGCATTCTCTGGCCCTAGAAACAATCTGCATCGCCGAAATGGAGTCGCCTCCGAGACTGGTGAAGGATTGATCTAGCGGGAGTGAATTGACGGGCAAGTTGAGGACTTGGCTCCAGACTTTGACGAGTTGCTTCTCCATGGGTGTCCGTGTCTTTGCACCTTCCGAGCCTGTTGCGGTATCTCCTGTCGACGAAACGATGCTTGCCAGGTCTTGCTCGGTCAGGGCCTGTACCCAATTCAGGATCTGTCGACGATCCATCTTGCCGTTAGTTGTAAGCGGCAGATCTTCGACTGCGATCCAAATCTTGGGAATCATGTATCCAGGTAGCGTTGATGATAACTTGCTTCGAATAGACGCATTGCGAGCCATGACCTCTTTGTTGTCAACGGGCATCAGAACGCGCAGTGCCTCGGCCGCCTCTTGATGTTGGCGACGCGAGAGCACTGTAGTTAGACGTCCTTGACAAGCACCTGTCTTGGGGTACAGGACGACAGCGTGGCGCAGGTCTGGATCGGCTTGGGATACATGGACTTCGACCTCATTGAGCTCGATACGCTGACCCCGTACCTTGACCTGATTATCTCGCCGACGAACGAACGAACAAGTGCCGTCAGGGTTATACCGTACGATATCTCCAGACCGGTAGAGTCTCGGATACTGTGTCGTAAGCCACACAGGAGGGTCAATAAAGACCTCTGCCGTCTTGACGGGGTCAACATAGCCACGACCGACAATGGGGCCCTCGACAATGAGTTCTCCTACTGCACCGACTGGCAGCAATATCGAGGGATCATCCATGTCTGTCACCCAAATGCCGGCGCCCCTAGCAGGGCCAAAGTTTGCAGGGTCGCTGGATGCTGTGACGCGGCCAGTGGCGTTGCAACAAATAGTTGTTTCAGCAGGACCGTATGCAATGATAAAAAAGACCTTGTCATGCCAGCGACGGATGTTTTCCGACGTGGCCGCCTCTCCGGCCAAAATGAGCGTTTTCATACTGGGAACGAGGGCTGGGTCCAAGATGTCCGCCATGGTTGGTGTCAAAAAGGCCCAGTTGACATCAAGATCGTTGATAGCCCCAACCAGATCCTCTAGTCGACGACGCTCCGAGGGTATGCAGAGACACCCTCCGTTAAGAAGGGTCATAAAGGTTTCGCCAACAGATAAGTCGAATGTATTGGCGGCAAACTGCAGCGAACGGGTGTTGCGGTCGACCTGATAAGGCCCGGCATAGTGCTTCGCTACAGTAGATAAAGACTGGTGCTCGATTAATATGCCTTTGGGTTGGCCCGTGCTTCCAGAAGTGAAGATAGAGTATGCCAGGTTGTTTCCCTTTACCTCGGTCGAAGGGGCATCAGGTCGAGAGCCGAGAGAATCTAGGGTTTCCTGGTTCACAACGACAACACATGAGAATATGCCCTCGAAACGGTCTTTATACTTTGTCTCTGTGAGCAGGATAGAAGATCCTAGTTCGTTCACAATGGTCTTGATGCGATCGATGGGATGAGTTGGATCAACAGCAGCGAAAGCCGCACCTGCCTTGAGGATGGCCATCTGAGAAACAGCAACCCAAGCCGACTTATCGAAGCAAGTGGTGACATATGTGTCAGGTTTTGGTTTGAACTGGCCGAGAGAATGCAGATGATGGGCAAAGGCATTGGCAGCGTCGTTAAGCTCACGATAGGTAAAATTGCGATCCCAGGCGCAAACGGCTTGACGGTCAGGAATCTCCTGGACCTGCTGCTCGAATAGGGTGTGTACACATTCCGTATGCAGTTCCTGCATACCAATGGCGTTCCAAGCGTCCAACTCGCGACGGGTCTCAGTGCTGACGAGGTTGACGTTAACTATCGGCTGGTGGACCTCTTCAGCAATGCTAGCTAGAGCGGATAGTAGGGCTCGAATCATGTGGATTGCGTGAGCGGGCGAGATTTTGGAAGTCCAGTAGGTAAAGGTGAAAGAAAGCTCTTGATCTGAATCTACAACGTTGAGAGATATGTCGTACTCCGTAGGATCGCGAGAATCAATCGCCGTTAGCTTGAGGCTGTCGCTACTATCGTCTGCACCGGCACTGGTAGGGTCATGTCGTTGAAATGATACAATGGTAGTGAAGAGCTGTTCAGATCCTAAACCAAGACTGTGCTGCACTTCAGCGAGGGATATGTACTGGTTGGACATACCAGAAGCGAAATCGGCACATATATCCTGAAGAAGCTGAACAACCGACACGGAACGGTCAATGTTGACGCGGCAGATAAGCATATTTATCAGAGGCCCAACGAGGCTAGCAACCCCTTGGATGGGGGCGTCGCGGCCAGAGGCAAGGTAGCCAAAGTGCACCTCATCATCGCCTGTGTATGCACGTAGGATGAGAGCCCAGGCTGCGTGGAATATACTGGCCATTGTAACGCCGTACTTGGCGCAGAGACGTCTCAGGGCTTCCGAATCAGGGACGATTATGTCTTTTGTTTCTAAGGTGCCAGGAGATGGAATCACGGCATCATCGAGAAGAAGTGGTAGGCGGCATGGGCTGGCATCGTTGAGGTACCCGCTCCAGTATTCAAGGGCCTGGTCCATGGGCTGCTTCTGGATGAAAGAAACTAGCTCCCTGTACCCAAGGCCAGAGGCGGCTGGGAGACTCTGACTGTATGCCTGTTGAAGGTCCTGAATTATATATGGAAGAGATGCTCCATCTACCAAGGCATGGCTGAGTCGAAGAAGCAGAAACATTCTACGGCCAACTGTGTAGATGGTCAACTCGTGAGGGACCTTGCCATACTCGAAGCTACTAGCTGGTACCTCGGCCATAGTCTCGCGGACTTTTTCGACGAGATCGTCAGAAGACGCTGGGAATTCGTCCAGTTGCACACGATGAACCTTGGCAACATGGTTTCGCAGAACAACCTGGTCGAATGACCCACTGCCACGGAGATTCGGCAGAAACGCGGTGCGAAGCATGGGTTGACGCTTGACTACTTGTTCCCAGGCTTCTTGGAGGCGGTGCACTTGAGGTACACCGTCGCGGGATACGACTTCGAAAGCAAAACGGTCGTCGTAGAGATCAGGAGTCCGGGACTGGCTGAGTAAAATGCCTTGCTGCATGGGTGAGCAGGGAAAAATCTCCTCGATGCTGTCGGGTCCCCATTTATCCGTGTGCTCAAGACAAATAGATTTCATCTCGGCAAGATTGGCGTAGGATAGATCCTTGATCAGCGGCATGTCGTTCATGGTAAATTCCGACTGCATAGTACTCGTTATGTGGATCAGGTTTGAAAGTTCCTTTTGGAAGGAATCGCTCCAGACAGACACTTGATGTGAGAGAGTGGGTGTCAAGCTTTGAGGCATCACTAGGGATACAGTAGCTCGTCCCACGGCGACAGTAATTGCAATGTCAAAGACAGCCAAACGGCGTGATGAAGGATCAACATCGCGTTGGGCAAATTCTCCCTCGGGGATTGGCTGGAGGAGAGCACCGTCTCGCTCTAGCTGCTGATACTGGCCATGGTAGTTGAACAAGATCTCCATTTGATCGTGTTGTTGGAACTCAGTCTTAGTCGCCCCATCTTGGGACAGGTAGCGATAGGAGAAGTAGGGCACGCCGCGGCCGGGGATAGATCTGCGAGAATCCTTGATCCTCATCAGAGTCTCAACCAAGTCTCCGGGCACACCTTGGGCGAGTGCTATTGGGACGATGGAAGTGAACCATCCGACTGTGCGGGAGAGATCGACTTCACCATCAGCTTCACGGCCGTGACCTTCTGTAAAGATGGCTGGGAGGGGCCGGTCGGGAAAGGCTTGGGCGAAAGATCGGAACGCTGCAGTGAGGAATAGATCCTGAGGGTCAGTCTGCAGAGGTTCGTTGCAAGGTCCCAGAAGCGCCTTGGTCATGGCCTCATCAAGTTCAAAACCTATCTCGCGCACCGAGGCCCAATTATTTGACTTGACTTGGTCCAGCCCCCAGTAGTCCAGACGGGGCTCTGGGATGGTATATGGAAGGACTTTGGGTGCAGATAATTCCTTGACGCGGGATGATTGGATCCGAACCCACGCCTGGAATGGCACGGGCGTTGAGGCTGCTGTAGAAAGAGGTCTGCCAGTTAAAATGGCTTCAAGTTCCTCAAGCAAGACCCGCCAGGAAACCATATCTACAACCAGGTGGTGAGCGACCATGGCTAGAATCTGACGATCAGGCAGGTGAATGAGCTTGGCTGAGACAACGGGACCACGTCGGATGTCCAACGATTGCTGGGCAGAGTCAATAACGTCGTTGACTTGGTTGAGCGAAACGTCTGTGTGCTCCTGGTACTGCAAAGAGCCAGAAACATCATCTGTGACGCGCTGAGCCCAACGACCTTGAGAATTGGTATACCTAGCACTCAGCATTGAGTGACGACTGACAAGCTGTTCAAGTGCCGCGTGTAGAGTCGGTGAAGCCACTTTTTTCGCCGACGGGATCTGCACCAAGAAACTCTGGTTGAAGTGGTTGACCCCATTGGGATACAGGTCAAAATACATCTTCTGGATCGGCGACAGGGCGAAATCCTTGTCAACTTGATCCGAGAGGTCTAACTTGTGGCTCGTGGAGGGTGAAGAGATGCCTCCTGCAGAAATAGATTCCAAAAATGCCGCCAGGGCTGCGATGGTCTGATGTTTGAAAATATCCTTGACGGTGAGCTCAATGCCCTGACTCCTGCAGTGAGACACGACCTGCATGGCGGTAATCGAGTCGCCGCCTAGGCTAAAGAAGCGATGTTCCCTGTTGATCTTGTGGGGATCGAGGTTGAGGACTAGAGCCCAGACGGAGCGTAGAGAAACCTCTAGTGGAGTCAGGGAATCATCCAAGACGGGTTCCTCTTGATCAAGCGCCAGAATCTCCCGAATAAGGTCCTCGTCAGCTTGCTCCAGCCATGCTGTCATCTGACGGCGATCTATCTTGCCAGATGTTGTCAGGGGAACTGAGGATCCTTGAACGACTGCCCAGACGGCGGGTACCATGTGTCTGGGTAACTTGGACGAAAGGTACTCTGTGACGGTACGTAATAGTTCTTTGGCTCTTTCGTAGTCGGCACCCTTCAAGAGACGGAGCGAGCCTGTTGATGTTTCCGAGCCGAAGCCTCGTAAAGAGACGACGGCAACGAGACGAGAGCTCAGTCTACCATTCTTGGTAAAGGTCACGTAGACATGCTGCACGTCCTTGTGGGCACTGGTAATGTGGCTTTCAATCTCACCAGCCTCGACTCGCTGCCCTCGGATCTTGATCTGCGTATCCTTGCGCTGCACAAAGTCCATTGAACCATCGAGGTTATACCTCACCAGATCACCTGTCTTGTAGAGACGTCGCCCATTGGCATGGCGTGGATAATGCACCGACCACTTGGGATCCCATACAAAGCTCGCGCTTGTCTTGTCGGGGTCGTTGCGGTATCCGCGGCCTAGGATAGGACCCTCGATGAGCATCTCGCCGACTGCACCTACGGGAACGAGGAGGTCTGCGTTGCTGGGACTGACGATCCAAGCGGCGCTGCCCATCATGTGGCCGATGATAGCTGGTCGAACCCCACGGTGTTGGCGATCACTGATGGATGCAAAGACGCACGTCTCTGTCGGACCGTACGCCTGTATAAACTTGACCTTTTCACTCCAGATACGAGGGGTCAGATCACCAAGTGGTTCACCGCCGCAAATCAGAGTCTCCAGCGTTGGGACGTCGCTGGGAGTCATCATTCTGGCGACCGCAGGGGTCAAGAAGGCCCAGGTAACTCTAGCTCGGTTCAAGAAACCGGTTAGATCTTCGATACGCTCTGTTTCAGAAGCGATGCATACACAGCCGTGATAGACGAGGGTTGTAAAGACCTCTCCGATGGTGGCGTCAAAGGCATACGAAGCAAACTGGAGTACTCGTGAAGTGCTGGTGTAGCTCATCTGAGATCCATGCTCTTTGGTACCGGTGCTTACAGCCCGATGCTCGATGACAACGCCTTTTGGTCTACCAGTGCTGCCGGAAGTAAAGATTACGTAGGCTGCATTGTCAGGAGTCACGGCAGTACACGGCTTGTTGTCTCGAATTGGTAATTCCAGAATAGACGCCTGCGTCACAGTATACGGCGCCACGTCCCAGCTAGCCAGGTCCCCGGTGACGAGTGGCCCGGCTGCCTGCATGTCGGAAATGAGGAGTACTGGACTGCCAGTATCCGAGATGATCAGTGCCAGGCGGTCAGCCGGGTGTGCTGGGTCCAGGGCGACGAACGCACCACCAGCTTTGAGAACGCCGAGCATGGCTACCACAGCCCAGATGGATTTCTCGAAGAGTAGTGGAACAATGCACTCGGGGCCTACACCCAAGGAAACCAAGTCATGCCCGAGCCTGGTGGAATACTCGTCGAGCTCACCATACGTGAGACTTCCTGCAGTAGAGTAAAGAGCCACCTTGTCGGGCTGGAGAGCCGCGACATCCGTGATGATGTCGTGTAGGCAAGCGTCGACAGGGTCGGGAACTTGTTTGTTCCAGGTCTTGACGAGATGACTGCTCTGGGGGTCCATCAAGTTGACATCGGAGATCTTGTCGTTGAAAAGAGACGGTAGGGACTGCAACGTCCGGAGCCAGACGTCGCCTACTACATCAGCGGCTTCAGGACTGATCACCCCGGTCCTATATGTCAAAATTAGTTCCATGTCTGACCGAGTATAAGCAATCTTGGCGGCGATGGCAAACTCGCTTGTGTCATCCAAGTGAACCAAGTCAACAGCAACATCAGTCTTGGACGGGGCAGGTTCATCTTCGCGGTAGCATGAGAGGACAGTGTTGAAGAAAGGTTCGCTGCCCATGTGCAAAGCCCTTTGGATTTTACTAAGAGGGCAGTACTGGTGATCGATACTATCGGCGAGACCTTCGCGAGACGACTCCAAAGCCTCTCGGATCGTCATGTCATCTTCCAACGCAAGGTCACTGACGAGGAGGTTGATGAAGACGCCCGTGGCGCTCTCAATGCCCCCGACAGGTGCGTCACGTCCAGAGGTCATGTAGCCAAAACACACATGGTGGTTGTTGGTGTAAGCACGCAGGACCAAGGCCCAAGCGAGCTGGGCCAGGTTTGAGATGGAGAGGCTGTTGTCCTGGCATAACTTCAGAAGTGGCGATATGTCGTTTATCTTTGTTTTGAAGACGCGCTTCTCGTTTGTAATAGGCACATCGGGCACTTGTAGCTGGGGGAAACGACAGGCCGATACGGTACTAAGTCGATTCTTCCAGAAGTCTAGGGACACGCCTGTGTCTTGAGACTGGATGTAGGCTATATAATCGCGGAACGATTGGTCTGAAGTGATCCATTCAGAGCTGTTCTCGGCCATGTAGGCACGCTCCAGATCACGCTGCAGCACATCAAGTGAGACACCGTCGACCACGGCATGGTTGATGCGCAGATGAACCAGTACTTGGTCCTGTGTCTTCGCTATGGTCAAGACATGAGGTGGCTCGTGTGAAGCGATGGGAAGTTGTGGATCGAACGCCAAAAGACCTTCGACACCATCTCCATCCACGAGTGTCTGATGCAGAACACGGGCGGGCGGGTTCCGCAAGACGGTCGCGAGGAACGCCTCGTTGGCGGCACTTCCATCGACAAAGATTGTTCTCAAGGCAGCGTGTCGCTGGATGACCTTTGACCAGGCGTTCTCCAGTCGTGCCACAGAGACTTTGCAGTCAGACAATGTGTCCATCTTCCATACAACGTCGACTATGTACGATGAAGTGGATTTGGCTTGGCTGAGGAGCATACCCTGCTGTACGGGAGAGCAAGGGTATACATCCTCGACAGTCTGACTTGAATCAGGGCCCAATGCTTCTTGAATGGTGCTGCGAAGTCGCTCCCATGCCTTGTCGTCTGGGACACGGACGAGAGGGAAATCAGCAAGGGACACAAAGTTCGCTTTTGCGACTTGTCCAATGGTATCCAACAGAGCTGTTTGTAGCAGTCGTACCCATTTACGGACCTTCTTCTGTTGACCCAGGTCCCAGCTGTGAGCCACTACGACACCGAGGGACTTGTCGGCATGGACGCTGGCCGTGATGCTGATACAGGAAGGAATCAGGGAGCCAGGGTCAGAAATGTCATCCAACTGCTGCAATATCTTGCCCTGAAATGCTCGGGTGTTGAAGTATCTGACGAGGACTTCTGGTATTCGAGTGTCGAGAACCTTTGGGGTGTACGACTCAGCCATGTAAGATGAGACTCCGGCATTAAGACGAGCGTTCTTAGCCATTGATGCTACGCCCGCAGTGTCAACTGTCGAGTTACTGGGAAGTTGGACTGGGAAGACGATGTCGCCATACCCGACTTGGTTCTGCGCATTGTCGACGACATGAATGACGGGCATGGTACGATCCTTAAAGCCTTGTGAGAATGATTCCGCAGCTGCCGCGACCAGAGCGTCCACTGGGTTCAAGGAAGCTTGGGCGCAAGTCTTGTGGAGGACCTCCGCAGCTTCAGCGTCAATTCGTAGCTCGTACTTCATCTCATGAGGTAAGTATGTTTCCTCGGGATCGAGTTCCCAGTAGTCGAGATCGGTCTCTACCTCTGGAGTTGCAGTGGCAGAAAGGCGGTGGCTTTGGCTTTCAGTCACTAAACAGGATTGGGGAGTGGCAAATGAGCCCGACAGGAGACAGTCAAGATCTCGGAACAGGATCTCCCACGATGGTAAATCAAGGGAGATATGAAGAGCGGATAGAGCGAGCCTTTTCTCGCTTGGGAAGTAGTCAACGACTAGAAGGGGACCAGTAGTCGCATTCAGTAGAGACCGTGACTTTTCTAGGACAGAGTCTGTTCGGGTACTACCCTTGTGGGCAGTAAGTAAGAGTACTTCGCTCAGCTCGGCGGCCTCATGTCGGAACCATGCGTTTTCTTGATTGACAAATGTTGTCCGAAGGGCCGGGTGGAAGTCAACCAACTTCCTGAGAGCATCTTGGAGATCTTGTTGATCGATGGGACCGGCAAGCTGCAGCTGAGCAGTACGAGATTGGGTAGGTGGGCAGGATTGTCGATCCAAGCCTGTGCCGAGGGCAAGGCTCTCAGCGGGAGTGAGAAGGACCAGCGAGGTTGAATTGGAACTGGAATGCTGATCTGAGATGGATACCATGTTGGCCATCTCGTTAATTGTTCGACCGCGAAGAATGTCGCTGACGGAGAGCTCAATACCTTGGGCACGACACCGTTTAACAACCAGTATAGCTAGGATCGAGTCACCGCCAAGACTAAAGAAAGATCGATCATCAGGAACATTATCCACAGCAACACCGAGCGTCTCGCCCCAGGCTGTTGCAAGGACCATATGAACTGGACTTCTGTCTGCAGAAATAGAGGAATGGTGCGTGGTTGAAAGGTTAAGGACTTTATCCAGGGTAGTTGAACTGAGCTGGTCAGCCCATCGAGAAACACGACGGCGATCAGTCTTGCAGGCTGTTGTGGAAGGGAGTGCTACTACTGGCAGCCAGATCTGAGGTACCATGTAGTTGGGGACTTGTTGAGCAAGGTTCTCTTGGAGTTTGGTCATGATAGCCGAGATTTGTTGCGGATCAAGGAGTTGAAGGTCACCCGTGCGCGTGCTCAAAGCCGGGTGAGACGTTTTGAAAGATAGCACAGCTACCAGACGAGAAGCACAGGCGCCTTCTTTTGGCACAAGGACAGCGCAGTGGGCAATATCGGGTTCGACGGCGGTCAAGTGATTCTCAATATCGCCCGCCTCGCACCGCTGGCCACGTACTTTCAGCTGTCCATCACGACGGCCGAAAAAGGTGAGACTTCCATCCATGTTGTATCGCACAAGGTCGCCGGTACGATATACACGGTAAGGGGACGGCATGCCCCAGGAAGAGGGGACTTTATCTAGGAAGGATTGATTAGTACGGACGGGGTCGTTGAAGTACTCACGTGCAACGATAGGGCCCTCGATAAGGAGTTCGCCCAATGCTCCTATAGGAGATAGGACTTGTGGGTCGTCTGGCCGAGAGACCCAGACTCGATTACCGTCCATTGAATGGCCAATGATGGACGGCGGAAGAGATGGGGAGCTGGAATCACCCGAGACGGCGTAGATGCATGCTTCCGTTGGTCCATACCCGTGGATGAGGTTGACGTGGGGAGCCCAGATATCCTTGATATTCTGTGACAACAATTCGCCTCCGCAAACAACCGTCTTCACGCTGGGACAGTCCTGAGGGACAAAGGTGCCTAGCGTCGTGGTAGTCATGAAGAGCTGGTTTGCGCGTAGCTTTGAGATGGCGCTGCTTATGTTGCTGAGTCGGTCACTGGGAGAGGGAATGCAGATGCAACCGCCATAGACCAAGGTGGTGAAGATCTCGCCCAGGGACACGTCAAAAGTGTACGAGGAAAATTGGAATGCGCGGGTCTGTCGGTCCATGAGCATGGCTTTACCGTGAGAGTTTGAGCTGGAGCTGAGCGTTTGGTGCTCTACTACTACACCCTTAGGTTGACCTGTGCTGCCAGAGGTGTACAAGATGTAGGCAGCGTTGCTGGGAGTGACTTGGGATGGCAAGGACTCCCCTGCCGTCATCTTACTGAGAAACTCAGCAGATAGCACAAGTGTGTGATTGATGCGTTGAAATGGCAGTGGGGGAGTAGTATCCGTGGTAAGCAAGATGCTGGCTCCAATATCGTCGATGATAAACTGAGCACGATCGACAGGCCAGGCAGGATCAAGGGGTACGAAAAGACCCCCGGCTCTCATAACACCAATCATGGCGACGATAGCCCAAAGAGACTTTTCCATACGGAAGACGACTGGTACTTCTGGACCGACCTCGAGGCTCATGAGGTGTGCGGCAAGTTTTCTCGTCATGAGGTCAAGCTCGCCATAGGATAAGCCGCCATCGTGGCTCTCAATAGCAGGTGCATCGGGATACTCCTTTGCGGCGTCAAGAATGAGCTCATGGGTGCAAGCATCAACGTGTATGGGCGGCTGCTCATTCCACTGCAGGATCTGCCGCTTCATATTCTCATCCATGAGTTCGACATCGTCGACGGTGGCCGATTCAGGAATTGAGTGGATGGCGGCTAGGAACGCTCCAAAAACATTCTCTGCCTGGGCACTGGAAAGCGCTGTGCTCCAGTACGAGAATTCGACAGCAACTTCGTCTTCATGACTATCAAATACTCTGACGACGACATCGTACTAGAACAAGGTAAGCATCTATAGGAAAACAGTGAAAGGGGGAATACCTCAGCAACGTCCTGGTCAGCAACTCGATGAAGCTTAACTCCATCGTAGTGGGACTCAACGTCATCGTCATCGGAAACAAACGTCATGGTCGTGTTGAAAAGCTGGCTAGCAGGAATACCTTGCTCATGAGCAATCTCGGCCAACGAGTGATGCTGATACGGAAAGCTAGAAACAAAATCTTGCCGCAGCGCTCCGAGTACATCTGCGATAGGAGTCGAGCCATCGAGGCCGACGCGACAGAGCATTAGGTTGATAAAGAAGCCAACTGCGTCGTCGGCGTTATCACCGAGAAGGTGTCTATCGGTGGCCATGAAGGCAAAGCAGACGTCGTCAGACAGGGTATAAGCCCGGAGAACCATGGCCCACGCTGCCTGAGTCAATGAGAACAGGGTGGTGCCTTGTTCCTGGCAGAAACGCCTCAGCCGCTTGACGTCGGGAAGTACACGCCGTTTAGTTAACACTCGAGCTGGGCTCTGGTCGGCCCAGTCGGTCAGCTTGGGTAGGAGGCATCCAGAGAGTCCGTCTAGATAACTTCTCCAGAACTGATGAGCATCCTCTTCAGGGGCTTGCTGCAGCTGCTGAATATACCGGCATTGAAGGTCTGGGTGCGGACTGTCAGGCAGAACTCCATTAAGTGACCTCTCAAGATCATGGCCAAGAGTCTGGACAGACAGACCGTCAATGACTGCGTGGCTGATAAGGAGCTGGCAGCGCAATCTGCCATCGGTCGCTTTGGACAACCCTAGGCGATGATGTGGTTTTCCCTTATTCCAAGTGATAGCTGTCAGTTGGAGCATGTCATCTGCTTCTGTTGGGTCTTCCAGCCATGGCAACTCCACCACATCGACAGATGGTGAGGTCAGGACCACTTGGTCAAAGACGCTACCGTCGCGCAGACTCTCCACGAACATCGAGCGTAGTGGAGCATGGCGCTGTACGACTCGCTCCCACGCAGCTCGGAGACTAGCCAAGGAAACATTGGCACTGTTGACAAGTTCCCAGACGACCAAAATGTTGTAGGTCCCTGGGGCTTTCACCTGGCTGACCAGGATGCCCTCTTGGACCGGGCAGCATGGGTAGCAGTCTTGCACCGAACCCAAGGGTTTCAGAAGAGCTTCCAGATGAGACAGCTTCTGAGGGGACAGACTGAGCAGCGCAAAACGCGTATCAGCTGCCTGCAAGGTGGCATCAATGAGACTGGTATCCAAGCTGGTCTGAGAAGCGCTGACAGCCATGGGGGTCACTGGCCCTGTGATAGTCGGGGTTTCGCCCACTGTCGAGGTTGATGATTCGACATCATGTGAGTCAAAATGCAATAGCTGGCCTTGCGAGCTCATGTGGCCAATGAGCTGCAACGTGCCATCACCAGTGTCAAAGCGTACAAGATGCTCAGTCAAGAAGCAGCGCGCGTGTTCTGCGGGTTTTAGAGAAAAGGCTCGGAGAATCAGACACTCTGGGCGGGGAACCAACGCAGAAGCTGAGGCCCCATCGCCACTCTCGTACTTTTGCCCAAGAAATGGACTTTCAACAAGTAGTTGGCCAACGGCACCTGGTGGAGCGAGGCGCGTAGGGTCTTGAGGATCCATGACCCAGACGGCACAGCCCCGGGGCCATCCAATGTTGCGCGGAGAGGAGGTGGTGATAAGAGGTTCTGTAGAGCATGCGTAGCCAAGAGCGGCAGCCGGAGCGTATGCGTTGATGAGGTTTGTTGCTGACGCCCATTTCTTGGCGATATTGGTTTCCAAGGGCTCACCAGCCAGGATAATGGTATCTACACCAGGGAGGTCATCTTGGTTGAGAGAAGACGCTACAGAGGGTGTGAGGCAGGCGAGTGAGGGTTTCATTCTTGTGCATGCGTCGGCCATACCAGTGAGTTGCTCGTGTCCTGACGGAGTGCAGACACAACCGCCCGCTGCTAGTGTGAAGATGACGTCTGCGACGCTGATGCTGGAATCATAGGGAGCAGACTGGAGGGTCCTGGTGGCAGGCGAGAAGTCGTGAATATCGCTGTTGGTGGCAATTGAAGTACAGACAGCAACGTGATCCAAGATGAGGAGAGTAGGGCCCTCCACACCGTCAGATGTGAAGATAATGCATGCGGGATCATGCGGTGTAACTGTTACTTCTGACAGTAGCTGTATGTTGGTGGCTTGATGGTTCTTAACGACATCAGAGATATCGAGCACGTGCTCTACCAGTCCGACAAACTTGCTGAGGTTTGGGGAAGATGAGATAACGATGCTCGGAGACAGCCTCCCCACAACATAGGAGAGCTGATCCGCAGATAGAGCAGGACTCAAGGGAGCAAAGGCACCACCCGCCTTGAGAACTGCAAGGTAGATAGCCGGCACCCAGCCAGACTTTTCAAGGCAAGTTGCCACTGTCGAGCCGACCTGCAGGCCAAGGGAAACCAAGTGCGATGCTAGAATGTCTGAAACCCCGTCCAACTCAGCATACGTGAGGTTGACGTCCCACGAAACACTGGCCTCAGCACCAACCTGGCTGCGAGCACACTGGACAATTAGGTCATGGACGAGCGAGGATACTGGCGGCGCAGGACGGCCGGCGAGCATTTGTAACATTTGCATGTCTTGGATGTCACTGAGCGAAATGTCGCGCTGGGTGAGTTGGGGTGATACAGAGTGTAACTGATTGAGAGCGCGTTGAAAGGTGCTGGATAATAGTGGCAAAAGGTTTTGGTCGATGACTCTAGAGTCGGCGCTCAACTCAGCGCACCAGCGGCCTAGGCGGCGAGAGAATGAGATAGAAAGAGGGCCATCGATGGGGACACGACCCTCGCTGTACACATAGCGTAGAGCGAGTGGGTGACGATGGGGCTGATCCACGACGGGAGTTATCACTGGGTTGGAGATAGCAGAACCATCCAGATGGGAACCAATGGCCTTGATTTGATCAACAACCAAGGTTTCTCCATCCAGGACAACCGAGGCCTGAGCTTCCAGTTGGACTTTGGGACCAAGAATGACGACACTGTCAGTACCAGCGAACGACTTGGCTACAATTGCCCAAGCGAGGAGGAGCTTGGCTGGGACCAACGAGGCTGATGCATCAGGACTAGTCAACTCCTCGTCGCCCAACTCAAGCTGCCTGTGTGTATCAAGATGCGAGGTAGACACATTTGCTGAGTGGGAGGTTAGGAACAGGCCGCGGTCGACGCTGATGGTGAGGGTCTGGGTCATGCTGCTGCTGGCCACAGGGGAAGTGGGATTGTCTTGTGACTGCGCCATGACAATGATGATAATGAGGATGATATGGTAATGATTGTGTGTAATTGTCTAATTCTCTCTCACGCCTTTACTAGACGTCTTGGATTCAAAATGGATGGCCGCAAGGCGAATTATAGGGAGAATGTGCTAGTAGCAGCAAATCGTACAAGTACTATGAAACTCTACAACAACTGACATTCTAACTAAACAGCTTCCGAGCTTAGAGTTTGAATATAGTCTAACAGTTACTGGGGTAAGCTGTTGAACAGGGGTTTCTGAGTATTTAGCGATAAATTTACCTACTTCCACCCTCCCCCAGTTTACAATAGGGGGTAAAAAGTATTATACAGAAAAAGTATATTTTATAATATCTCTTTTTATGAAGGAAGTTATAAATATAATAATATAAAAACCTTTTAATTAATAAAAATACTACTGAATGTATTATATATTTTAAGATACTTTTAATTATAAATTTTATAAATTTCAAAAAATTTTTATATTTCTTACTGATAATATTCATACTATTAGTATCTATAATTATAATAATCTAACCTTAAAGTAGGCTTATGAAGCGATCGTGACACAAGCCTGGAACAGTTAGTTAGACTCTACCCCCTAACCCTTAGGGGTGTTGAATACTGTTTGCCCCTCCTCCCACCCTGTAGCCGGCGGAGCGGCAAGGAAGCTCCCCTGCTACCACGTGCAGATGCAGTTGCTGACCATGCAGACGTCAATGCTACCATATCATATCTCAATCCCTTGCTCGGAACTGGCAATAATACAAGGGGCCGTAGTGTATATCGATTGACGTCTTATTTACTTCTTTAAGCTATAAACTACATGGCAGATGGCCCACACCTACGATGGCCGTTGACCCGGGTCCCCAAGCCGGGATGGATGCCTGGCAGTCCGCTTACACGGAAAAGCTCTCGGTGTTAGGATGTTTCAAAACTCCGTTTTACCGATAGGACTAGGTATCGCCTGATATGTACCATGCTTACAAAGAGTGATTAGGTGATCTTCACGCAAGTGGATGAAGGGATCGAGATGGAAATAGATCAGCCTACCCTGCATACGGACTACTCTATGTAAAATTATACGTTTCTGTTTCCTAACAGATAAGTTAATTAAAAGTGTATTAATCTCAGTAGATGGTAGATTATATAAGCCTACCTCTTATTAGTCTAGTTGCAAGTATATTAACACTGTACTGGCTCTATATAAATTAA
Source organism: Fusarium abutilonis (assembly GCA_021655885.1). Lineage (NCBI taxonomy): Eukaryota > Fungi > Ascomycota > Sordariomycetes > Hypocreales > Nectriaceae > Fusarium > Fusarium abutilonis. The sequence continues at coordinate 28,318 of JAJJWN010000264.1, forward strand.
AGTTTTGCATTTAGAGATAAAACCTACCCTATATCACATCATATAAGACACCGCGTTTCCACTCACCGACAGCTTGGAACCTTCAGCTTCAAATCTCTAAACGCACAAGTAGCTATTCCGACGCGCGAGGATGGGCGGAATCGAGTTTGGGCCATTTGTTCGATCCCAGTACACTTCAATCCCTTTCCCGGATCGTGATTTCAGCGGGCAGACCATCATCATCACGGGAGGAAATCGTGGACTCGGCCTGGAAGCAGCTCGGCACTTTTTGCGCCTCAACGCTTCCAAGATTATCCTAACTCTGCGGGATGTCAGCCAAGGTCATGGCTGTATAGAATCCGTGAAGAAGTCTTCTCCGTCGTCAGAGGGCATCGTGGAGGTCTGGGAGCTGGACCTCACCAATGTCGATACCATCAGGCAGTTTGTGGCCAGGGCCCTGAAACTTCCACGACTAGACGCAGTTGTCCTGAATGCTGGCATGGCCACTCTGTCGTTTCAGGCTGTTGATGGAGTGGAGAAGACCGTTGCGACAAATGTCACTGGCACATTCCTGCTCGCCATCGGCCTTCTGCCAGCACTGCGTCGATCAGGGCTCAAATACAATCTTCGCCCCCGAATTGTCCTAGTCTCCAGTCTAGGCCACCAATCCGCCGTCTTCGCCGAGCAGAAGGCCGATGACATTTTCGGCGCCCTCAACGACGCCAGCAAGGCGGACATGGGAGACAGGTACGATACGACCAAGTTGATCCAACTGCTGGCATTATACGGTCTACGAGATACTGTAGAAGAGTCCTGGCCAGGCAGCATCACCTTCACGGCTGTAGACCCAGGGCTTTGCGACACGGAACTCGCCAGAGACATGCCGCTGTTCTACCGTATCATCCATCGAATCATGAAGATGCTGCTGGCGCGTACGGCCGAGGCCGGTGGCCGCTGCATCGTCTTGGGCGCCGTCAACGACGACAAGGGTGACCACAACGGCGCATGGGTCAAGGATGGCATCATTGGAAGGTGAGCTATTCAGGCTATTTTCGAGTGTATGAAATTGAACTAATGTTTTTACTGAAGTCCCCCGGATGCAGTGACCCATCCTGAGGGGGTCAAGCTTAAGCAGCGCGTGTTCTCTCAACTTGTCTTGTTACTGCATCGAATGGACTCCCAGATCATGGATTCGGGTCTGTCAATGGAATTGGACCACGAGTCGGTCCCCGTGGCTTGATGGGTATTTGTCTGGATGGGCATCAAGTTGCCATTGTACATGTTCGACGTATGAAAGGAGATATCTCTAGCTATGGGCCTGGGCAGATGGTGTGACAGCATGATAATCCTTTGTAGACCTGGAGAGTACGTGTCGAAGAACAAGGGTCAATATACATATTCAAAATTTCAATGGCCATCACATTGTCATCCCTTAAACAGGCGGAGAGACCAATCCACCGCCTCATGAAACACGAGCAGGGTTGATTCCAAAATGAATCAATAGATGGGGCGCCCCTGTGGAGTTGATAAAGGGACTTTGTCCCAGCAAACCGGCCCACAGGCGGAGAGTAAGAGTTTGAGCAGATGCGGGTGTTGATAAGGCAATTGAGAAAGCAGCAGCATCAACAAGCGTCATGGAGGAAAGAGGGTATTCGTGAATTGATTTTTCCAACCACGTCATTCCTTCTACCAAGCTGACAACGTTGTGAATTGATTGGTAAAGAGTAGAGTACGTGTCGTACAAACTGCTGCAACGTACGGACTACGGACAATGGGATACATCAAAATCTCGGATTGCAGATAGGTCCATCCCGCGCGCGTTGCCAAGGTTCTGGAACGTTATCCCCTCCTTGAGCGAGATATACGGCATCTACGGATCACTAAGCAGGATATTACGATAAACTCCGATTCAGTCTTTCGCTTATGTATGGAATAGACATCCCCCATGCCGTCCGTCTCCACTGGCGTGATGGCAACATAAATATCCGTATGTCGATATGATATGTTCGGACTAGAGCGGCCCCATCCGAAACTGTAAGCAAACCCTAATATGTGGTACTATGGCAGCATAACGGCCATGGCCTCAAAAGCTCTCACCCCTGATGCTACTTTACCGGGTTCCGAACTCACTGCTGACCTTGCATATAAACCCTACGGCTTGGCTTATAGGTTATTTCCGAAACGGGGTTCGCTTACGAAGTCTATCGTTTGATATCTGACATGCGGATAGAAGAGAGTGTTTCCGGAATCATGCATGGAACTTTGTTTATCTCTTACTAGAAAAGGCCGATAAAGTCATGCAGCCGCTGAGCTTTGTTGTCCCAGCTTCTCAACAGATTATCTTTGTTGCAAAGTCGATCACTTCTATTCTGCTATCTCATGAGTAAATTCCACCCATCATGACTTCACTGATCAACTACTCATCCACCGAGGTTTTGGTTCTTGACGTTGCAGGCAACGACATCCATGACCTCTGTCGTGTCCTATGGTCAATCACGGTCGACATCTATCATCACCGTGATGCCTGGACTTTGACTTGCTTGTCAGAAAAAAATGGTCAATGGGAGAACAGCTATCACATTGTGAGCATCAACAAATCTACCACAACCAAGCAGATCCTCGACGCCGAGAGACTCACGGAGCCAATGAAGGAAGCCCAGAGTGCTGAGAATGTCTTTGGCATTGCCATTAGAAGCTCGGATATTGCAATCCCCAAATTAGAAGCCAATGTAGGTTGAAACAATCTTTCAATACTCCTGAAGACAGCGTCTAACCAAGTTCAGTCATCTTATATCTTTCAGCTCTCGGACTGTGTAGGTAGGCCAACAGCCCAGGTCTTGTACTCGGGAACCAAGAACACCGGACACGCGCGAGTCCTTCTCAAGTCATTCTACAATCTCTGGGAAAACCTTGGCTCGTGTCTCCTAGATCATGAGCGACCTATATCTGAGGTCGGTGTCCTTACTCAAGAAGATGTTAGAATCTTCGAGCTCGTGAATAGTGGGAGGCTTCTGCAGCAGAAGCAGTGCCTTCAAGATGTGGTTCTAGATCATTCTCGCCGAACTCCTACGGAATACGCTGTGCGTGCCTGGGACGGCAGCCTGACCTACAGCCAGCTCGATGACCATGCGAATCGGATTGCCACCCTGCTTCGGGATGCAGGCATCGTCGAGGGTGACTTCATTCCATCGATAATGGAAAAGTCATACTGGACAATCGTCGTGTTGCTTGCCACTCTCAAGGCTGGCGCAGTTTTTGTGCCCATCGACCCCAAGAGTCCAGCCTCGAGGACGAACGCCATCTTCTTCCAAATCTGGCCCAAGATGTACTTCACAAACCTTTCGCATCAGATGCGACGCAAGCTCAACCCTTCTATCGCTTGTGTTGACTCTTTTGAGGAGATTGTTCGGCAACAGGAACCAGGTCCTCTGGCAGCATCTCGTCCTGACGCCCTTGCAACTTGCTTCTTCACCTCTGGAAGCACGGGGAAGCCGAAGGGCGTCATCCACGACCATGCCGCCATTTGCACTGGCGCTGCTGAGCTTCTGGGTCCGCTTCACATGGACAATCGGACGAGCTGCATGCACTTCGTGTCACCCGGCTTCGATGTCAGCGTCTCTGAGATCCTTGCAACTCTCTATGCCGGCGGCTGTGTCTGTGTTCCTTCTGAACAAGGCAAGCTTAACAACTTGAATGGAGAGATGAGGTCTCTTGGAGTCACACATGCATTCCTCACCCCTTCGGTCGCGGGCCAGGTGAAGCCTGATGAAGTACCCACGCTAAAGTACATCATCCTCGGTGGTGAGCCCCTGGGAAGGGCTACTCTTGAGGACCTCTGCAACGACGTTCATCTCATCAACGCGTATGGATGCACTGAGTCGGGTCTCTGGGATACCGCTTCAGAGAGATTGACACTCCAGAGTAGCCCGAGCAATGTTGGGCAGTCCACGGGACCACGCATATGGATCGTGCACCCGAGCAACCCGAGCAACCTTCTCCCATTCGGCACCGTTGGGGAGGTTATGGTTGAGAGTCACTGTCTGGCGCGTGGGTACATTGGCGATAAGCCAGCCAAGTCCGGGTTCATCCCCACGCCCAAATGGAGGCATCGGCTTCTCTCTGGGCTTGAGCACGGCCGTTTCTACCTGACGGGGGACCTGGGCTCGTATAACCCTGACGGCAGCATCATGCTGCATGGCCGTAAGGATACTCAAGCCAAGATTCGCGGTCAGAGGATCGAGCTCGGCGAGATCGAGCACCAGTTTCGAGCTGTTCTGCCCTCTTCCCGCATCGTGACAGAAGTTGTGACTGTGGGTAGTCGCACAGCGTTGGCCGCGTTCGTTGAGTCCTCAACCGCCGAGAAGGCTGGATCCATGGAAATCTCTGTTTGCGTTGACCCTGTATCTGTCAAGTCAGCCCAAGCTGCCCGCGAGGCTGCTACGCCAGCGCTATCAGCAGCGTTGCCCACTTACATGGTCCCCGAGATCTACATTCCCATCAGTAGCATCCCTCTCACCATGTCTGAGAAGACTGACAGGCGGAAGCTTAGAGAGGTAGCCAAGACTATCACAACAGCCCAGCTCAATATCATAAACGGCGTGGAAGAGGAAAAAGAGCAGCCACTCAACGAGCGCGAGGTATTGCTGCAGGCAGCCTGGGCAGCCGTCTTGCATGTGAAACCTACCACAATTGGCATCCACGACCATTTCTTTAAGATCGGAGGCGACTCTATTTCTGCCATGAAGGTTGTGGCCGCCGCGCGAGACTGCCAGTTGAACATCACCGTCGCCGATATTCTGAGAAACTCGACCATCGCCTCACTAGCCAAGTGTCTTAGTTCCCCTTCCAACAAGATCCCTGTTACAAGGGGCGTTGTGAACAGAGAGGTTCGTGCGGCCGTCACATGCACATAAGGATAGGAGTAAGATTGTTAAGTGTGCTGCACCTTGATGCTGGCCCTTGAGGGGTTACGAGAGGATATTGAATATTCATTGAGGACATGCAGTCTTGGCTTCCTTGTAAATATATTAGATTACTTAGTTCTTTTACATAGTTTATTTCTGAGGCGTATTTGGCTCGTTAGGCTACATAATTCTATGACTGAGACCGAATTAGACAAGTGAAAACCCATTATCCACAAGCTGGTTCTGGCCGATGTAATTCATCTGTCGATTACAATGTTTGCCGCTAAGTAGACTCGTCTTTTGTCATTTTTCCATATTAAGCAAGTGAGAAGTATCATTAGTCACAGATTAAAGCCGGCCGTCTTCGGAAGCGTTATGCAAGTTCACCCGTTGTTTCCGGTAGTGATGGTATTCTGATCCACTACTGGGAACTATGACCTTTTCATCCGAGTTGAGCAACCTTTTACACCGATCAGAAATCACGCTCAGCTCTTATAACCGATAGGGTTTCCTTTGTTAAAGTGACTCCAGGTGTCCGATGCAGAAGCGCACAGGTTCCTGCTGCTTAGCCACGTTCCCACTGTTGGGGATGGACACCCCGTCTCACTTGAGTAACAAGGGGTATCCTGGAACAGTTCGGTGCATCTAGATCTGTGGAGGCCACTGTAACCGTGAAGTATACTCCTCGCTAACTGGGTGAATACTTCAATCCTAATATCTGATCGAGGTTGACTGAGCGTAAGAATTCCGGCGTAATGAGATCGGGGATAACAACAAAGTTACACCGAACCTGAGGATTGTTCAGGAGACTGCCAAGAAACATACAAGTAGGTAGCTTCCTAAAACATGAAATCATAAATAGTAGGACTAAAAGCAGCCTGCTCTATATGAGCTAAAGCGGCGCGAGCTAGGAAGACCCGGCCAGTTTAAGCCTGCCACTGTGAGGATGGTTCCACGCTTTAGTTGGGGGCACACGGCATAGTGCTTCCCACTCCGATATCGGCTCTTGATATCCATAGGGCTTGGTTCTATAGGCGGTGATACGCGACGGCGGTATGTGCGCTTGCGTTATTATTGCGCAAGAGAGTGTCACTTCAGCCGGATCCAGGGGACTCCTAGATCTCGTTATAGAGAAATTTAATCCTGCATACAAGCCTAAACATGGCATTCGACAAATCCGAATTGGAACGAACGATGACTGGCGAGCAGCTACACCAAATATATAATATATGTAAAACATAGTTAATCGCGACTCATTTTTTGTAGTGAGGTAAATTAGTCAGCGAAGGGTGAAATGGCGCCCCCTTGGTAGTGCATTTAAGTGCAGAATTTAAAGGCTTCCGATTAGCTAAATTAGAGTAAGAAAATAGAGCTTTAAAAGCTAAAATTAAGGCTCTGCGGCTAATAAAGCAGGAGGCCGTAAGAAATAATAATCCAAACTGGGAATTTATTATACATAAGTATATTATAGAGGTAAAAAGAAAAATAGAAAAAGTAATAGAAGTTAGATTTAAACCTAAAGACTTTATAAAGATATATAACATATACGATAAGCAAGCGAGACAGATAAGCGAGCGGGATAAAAATCCCTTACCTTATATTAATACTATTAGATTAATTAATTCTTAATTAAATAATATATTACAATCTACTACTAAGGCTTATATTATTCTTACGCTTTAGGCCTTTTAGGCAGACCTAAAATTAAGTCTATAATAATTATAAGAGCATTAGGAAGGTATAAAGCTTATCTAATAGACTAAAAGATTAACCAGTTTAATTATAATATAATCAGACTGCCTTCTATATTAGTATATAAGGCGCCTCAGCTAAGTTATATAGTATAGTAGGTCTCTTATAGGGGCCCTGCCTAATAACCTTATAATTGCCTCCCCCTTATAGACGATATATCCCGAATCGCAACTAAGCCTATATTAAAGTCAGATAGCTCTATAACCTTTAGCGACTGTTATCCGACTGTTTGG